>MU186815.1:17698-63150 GCA_016904865.1 Pissodes strobi
ACAGGGTGATAATTAGTTAATAGCTTTATGAATTATTATATTTGACAATGTGAATGGCCACCTTTGACCATATCCACTTATACAGTATATACCGTATACCTATACAGAGTGTCCCAAAATTAGTGGACGAAGCATTAGCCCTGTAGTTATTGGTTAAAAATACCTTACATTTTTTCTATAAACATATATCGGGAAACGCCCCCTACGGGAGCTAGGGCCTCTTAAAGGTGGGCCACTAAAGATGTTTGTTTTTCTAATTATTTCCAAAATTGTGTAAAATTTTGGAATTCTCCTCAGTAAACTAAGTTTAATATATAGAATTCGGAAATGAAATAGGAAATAGAAAATTTTAGTCAGGTCAGGTGCTTAACACTTTGGAAGTATATAAAAAAATAGCGTCAACTTTTTTGTGGGGTATTTTTTTATTTTCTTTTCAAATTTTGAAAATTTGAAATGCTATAGTTTATCAAATTTTGAAAATCTGCCATAACTTTTTTCTGGAAGTGTTTCTACTATTTTATAATAGTATGAAATCTTGTAACGTCAAAAGGAATTCTTGGGGAATATCAAAAATTATAACCTTCATTTTACACCCGTTTTTGGCTGCAGTATATATACTTTAAAATCCGTTTTTCTCAAAAACGCTGCGTCCTAGCGAAACAAACTTAGAGGCACTTTTTTGCGAAAAAAAATTGAAGTTTTAAAAATTTGAAGAAAAATATATAAAAAGTTAGCCCAAAAAAAAGTTAATTTTTAGTTTCAGCCCCTAAAATCCTCGCACCTGACTAAAATTTTTTATTTTTAATTCCATTTTTAAATTCAGAATATTAAAATTAGTAGAATCCCAAAATTTTAAAACTCTATTTCGGAAAATTTAAAGAAAACCATATTCAGGGCCCATTTTTAAGAGGCTCTAGCTCCCTTCCCGATATATCGCTCATTAAATACAACAACGTCATAACACAAAAATCTTCATTGTTTAAAAACAGCGATTTAAATATTCAATTTATTTTTATTAGGAAATCAAATACTTTAAAGATACTTGAATTGTAAATTTAGTTGAACTGACTATTGTTAGAAGTAACTAAAGTATTTTAAAGAAAGTCGAAAGATGTGAAAAGACGTTATTGCAATAATAAAACATTGGTTCAGAGTTGGGACGTTCTTGTCGTATACCTTGATTTTAAAATATGGCATAAGTAAAAATAAGACGTTCTTGATACAAATCAAAATAACATTATGACTTATTATGTTTGGAATTATTACCATGTTAAATAACTTTTGACAAATCTATAGCCAACTATGGGTAAACCTAATAAGAAAACATTAAAACAAATATTTCTCAGAAAGCATATACATAATGTCTATTTTTATTAAAAAAATATAAAAATATATTAACATACTTCTTAAATCTAAAACCTAATGATGCATTATAAATCTTTGTAAAAGTTTGTGTAATATTTTGGGATGTTTCTCAGAAAACATATATGTCTATTTATCTTAAAAAATATAAAAATATATAATCATACGTCTTAAATCTAAAACCAAACGATACATTACAAAGCTTTGTAAAAGTTTGTGTAGTATTTTGGGATGTGGTTTTTATTAATCAAATCCATAAGATCATTTTTTTTTCTTTCTGCTAACCCTGGTTTTATCATAAATGCAGGCTTCAAACATATATTTAAATCGTTTCTTGTTTTTTTTTCTATTTATTATTTTAGCTTCCTTAAAGTCAACATCATTGTAAGAATTTTTGTAAAACACAGACGCTGGATATTCCTGCAAAACTTTAATTATTTTTACATTCGTGAGCTTTAAATTTATCATAGTAAGGGGACCAATGTCAGACGCGAGTTCTTTCAAATCGTAAAAATCCTCGAAACATAGTTCATTTACAGAAAAAGGTGTTCCTTGCTTTTTTGCGCATCTAATAGCGACAATAAAGGCGTCAGGTGTGTATATGGGTCCACCTCTTAATTGGCGCTTTACTTGTCTTTCGATGAGCGAATGTGCCGAGTCTCCTTCATTTTGAGTATGCCCCTTGATCAAGAATTTATGAGTGATTGACTTTATTCCGAGACAGCGTACGGCATATAGGTACAAAGCCAACATAAATTTATTTTTCTGCTGGCCTGCACAGTTATCAGAGTAAAATATAACTTCGCTGTCAGCTGTGTTAGCTTTTTTCTGCAAATATTTTAAAATGCAGGTACCTAACTCGTTCACACCTCGATGGCCGTTGGACTCGTCCCAAACGTAGCATTCGCAGTTATTTGTCTGTAAGTCATAAATAGTAAAATTAAATACGTTTAGCTTCGACTTATCAAAGAACACAGACACATCTCCTTTGGGTATCTGCATAACTGCTTGGAGGTCATATACCGCAATAATGCCTTTAAAGTTTTTATTTTCTTTGCCGCGCTTTTTCACTTCCCTTGACAAAACCTTTTCGGCCAAATGACGATCATATTCCTCTTTTAAATTATCCTTTTCTTCTTTAGCAGCGTTCTCGTAAGCCACACAGGTTTCACACAGATCTTTCTTGGGTACGAAAAATGAAATGTTGAATTCAGACGTAAACACCCGTTGGAATATGGCATAGCTTCCAAATGCCTTACTCTGTTCTTTGCAGTTAGCTACATAATCTCTATGAATATCTGCCAATGAACGACTGCCATCTATAAAAATTCGGGAAGTATTTGCTCGGGTGTAATGGCTTTCTGTTTTCGGTATTGAATTGATATGTTGTCGAATTCCTTCGCGTATGGCCGGGTCAAGCGTCTTCTGCTTGCCATGTTTTCCCCGTTGGTCTGGTTCAAGTAACACGCCTGCTACCTTATTCCGTTTTTCTTGTACCGTGCGTATTGTCCGATCATTTACGTCCAAAGTATGTTCAAAAAATACCTTACAAACCCGAATCTTCTGTCCTTGTTTAATAAAATAGTAGGCATTATTATTCTGCCGTTGTTTCCTTGTACCACCAACACGAACGTAGCGATATTGTGGTACTATAGGCGTCATAGAATTATTAATAAAATCTATCTGCTTTTCTATATTACCCAATGACCAGTAGGTAGAGAAAATTTTCTGTCTCTCTTCTTGATCAAATTTAGAAGAACACTTCAATTTGCATTTTTCACCGCATGCAGCTTTAATTTCTCTCTTATTTCTGATCACCTTCTTTCGTGTATGTGTTTCGTACGCCTCTCCACAATTTCTTAATTTTTTTCTGAAGATTTCTTTGCCACGTTCCTGTGTCTCTTTTACGTTTGACACCTTTCTTGGGTGGACTTACTAAAATAGGATTGATTTGAGTAGATGTAGATGGATTAGTAGCGTTAAAATTTAAAGGACTGTTGATCGTGTTTCCATCAATATTATCTGCTTTGCTGTCATCTTCAGACTCGTCATCACTTTTGGGTATATAAGTTTGATCGTTTATCAAATCTTCACAGTCTTCAGACGACTCGCTGCTACTGGATGAATTACTTGATGAACAAGAAGAACCACTTGATGAAGAGGAACTGGAATGGTGGGAATTTTCGGTAGCAGCTGATGCACTGCTCGGGACTCCTACAAGTAAAAAAATCTATATAATATTTTGCACCTGATAGATAGAATGTATATATTTCTTTGAAATGGTATTTTAAAGATAATAGTGGTGCCACGGGCGTTGAACACTCATTTTAAATTATTAAGAGCAGCTAGTTCAATTGGTTAATAAGTTTGCCAAGAACAATAGAACTTCAGCAATGCTTTTTGAAATATATATGTTTTATGTTTCTAATAACGTTTAAAACCCGACTGGCCTTATCATTTTTCGTAGTTAACCTTAAATTTAAAAGAATACCTACCAGATTCATTTGAAGGACCTTCCGATGGAGTTGCAGATTTAATGTTTCCCAAGCTCATTTCAAAATGTTCATTTCCACCACCCTGTACACATTCAGTGACAAAAGTATCTTTCTTGTTATTGGATAGTTCCGAAGATAATTTCATATTATCCACATTTAACGTGCTGGTTGACTGGTTTATTTCTATAGCGAGTTCGCAAATTTTTTTACCTCGAGAACACGACATACTCGATCTGAATAAGAAATATAGAATTACGCACAGGTTAAAATCAAATAAAATATACCTCACAGTGATTACATAAAATATATAGAAATATCTTACTTCGGGAAAGATGATCGACCACTGGTAGTTAAATGATCCTAGCTTATATACAAAATAAGGTATATACAAAGATATGAAAATAAAATAATACTATAACGTATTTCCAAATTAAATGCTTGAATTTGTAGCAAGAACGACCTAAGTATAAATAATTATTAGTATTTATTAAAATTAGGTACTATATTTAAGACAACAACGGCGTATTGTCATTTAGTTTAGAAGAGCAAATTTAAAATAACACACAATTTCCTTGTTATAACGTCATAAAATAAAATAATACATTAAAAAACAAGTTTTATCAATGCAAGAACGACCTATCTCAAAATAATACAGAATTCAGAAGCGTATAATATGTTATCTAAACCGTCATAAGTCTAAATAATACGTTATTTAGGTAATAAGCAGAATAAATTGAAATCTTACCTTCACTGCAATATAGCCTTATCACGAAATATGACTTTCTTGTAGAAACACCGTATATGCTACCTGGACAAGCGTCACCTCACAACTGAGATAATACAGTCTTACTGTAAACTAAACCTTCAAATGGTTATAGGACCGAAGCGAAATAAGTGCCGTCTCTCGGAGAGTTTTCTAGTTACAGATGTGACGTTCTTACAGTTAAAAGTTGATGTAAAGCGCTTTCCACCTGTTTGAATAACTCAAAATCGTTATTTTTTGAGTTATGACGTTGTTGTATTTAATGAGCGATATAAGAAAAATTTTTGTTTTTTTGACCGATAAATACATGGTTGATGTTTCGTCCACTAATTTCGCGACACCCTGTATACCCTTAAATTTAAAGTTTTCAAAATAAATCTTTCCATATAATACAGAATGTTTGAAAATTACATCACTTTGTATGGCTACGCTACAACTGATAGGAAATGTAAAAAATAAGAAGAAAAAGCGTTGACTTTGACCACTTGTATACCTACCTACATTAGAGGTAAGCATTTTTATATCAAAACAACAATTTAGAAACTAACATGAAATATATTAAAATATTAGTAGAAACCTGTTTAAGTTAACTATTATTATCCAAACAACTGTTGCAAACAAAAAATGTAAAATTATTTAAGAAGTTTATCCCTAATATCACATCCACACCAAGAACAGATACACAAAAGACACTTATTAAGTAGATGTTTCCTTTAACTTAACATTCCGAAGTAACGTTTGTGTTATTAACGAAACAAAACAGTAAATTATTTAATTACTTTTTATTTGCTCAAACCGAGACCGAGACCAAACCGAGACAAGACCTAGGCCGAGACCGAGACCAAGGCAGTCTCGGTCTCGGTCTCGAGCTTCGAGACCAAGAACCTCTACGTCCGTTAAAATCAACAGTCTTCTCTGTGCTGTACTGTTAACAGAATCTTGATATGATTCAGTGGCTTGACCACTTTTAACCAAGCCAGTCTCTTCGGCAATGTTCTGTGTGTTTGCAGAATCACTTATGAGGCCAAGGCTTAGTAGGCTGATTTAATGATTAGAATATAGCTCTTCCTTTAGTCTAAAAATTTCATAGTGTGCTTTCTTCAAGTCCTCAACATAAGCTTTGTTGTCTTTAGTTAGTGTTTCCAGGCTTGTCATCATGCTGCCCTTAAGTTTGATAAATTCGTTCAAATCTCCAGTGGTTTTCTTTAAGGTGACGCTAAATTTCTTGATTTGGTCCAAAAGTTGATTCTTTTTATTGGTAAGAAGGAGCAGCTCTTTTTTTAAATTTGATATCTCTACTTTCTGTCTTTCTGTTTTTCAAGTTGATCAAGACCCTGCCCTGCTCGGCAGAATATGCAATGCTCTCAAAATCCTGTGTGTTTCTTTTTAGCCTTTTAATATGCTGATTTTTTTCCTTGACTTCGGTCAGAAGTTTGTCTATTTCCTTTTGTAGTTTGGGTTAGTGACAATGGTCTTCATGTTTGCATTGCAGATTCTAAATGTGGATGTCCTTTCTTTTGGCGTCAGCTTTGACTTTGTCATATTGGCCAATCATCCTTTTAAGCTTGGGCAAGTCTTCTAAGTTACGCTTGCAATTTACACAGTAGAAAACCAGGACTATTTTTTGAGTCAAGGCAATTGCATGTTGCATGAGCCTCTGTAGTATTAATGTCAGCGCAGATTTTGCAATAAACTTCCTTGCACGCGTCACGCGTCCCAAGGAGCCCCAAATGTCTCGTCTTCTTTGGGCCTTGGTTTAAGTACGCATGAGTTTTGACATTCATCACAACTTAAGGAACTCATATTACATAGCATTTAGTGTCTCAAGCAGAAATTCAAAAAAAAGGGGAAAATGCCAAAATTGAAACAGTACTGGAGGTATTTTTTTATATGTACAATAAAATTAATAGAAATTATTATATTGAAAATTATTTAAAGTAGTTTACCAAGATTAGAAAGTAGGTTTTATTAAAAAAATAATTACAGGTAACATTTGATTATATTATATAGAATTTATATACAATATATAAAAAAGTACCGAATTTTACAAAATTTTATTTACTTTTACCTGTGGGTCTGTCTGTCTGTAGATTTTGAAAATTCAAAATGGCCGATTTTGGGTTAAATCTGACAAGTCAATTTTAGCTAACTTCTACATATCCCATTAGCTTCAAATTTGGTACGCGTTTGTAGTTCCATTGAAAATACAAATCTATGGTGATGCTTACACCCCCCCTCAAGGCTAGTGGTGGGGCACAACTTAAAGTATGTCCGATTTCGTTTAAAATTGGTATATTTGAGTTTTTGGGGACAAGGAATATGATTTTTTTTTATCAGATTTTGAAAATTTAAAATGGCGGATTCGAAATGGCCGATTTGGGGTTAAATCTTGCAAGTCAATTTTAGCTGACTTCTACATATCCCATTGGCTTTAAATTTGGTATGCGTTTGCAGTTCCAATGAAAATACAAAACTATGGTATTGCTTACACTCCTCCACGTCCTTTAAGGCTAGTGGTGGGGGCACAACTTAAAATAAGTCCGATTCCGTTTAAAATTGGTATATGGGGGTTTTTGGGAACAAGGAATATGATTTTTTTATGAGATTTTGAACATTCAAAATGCCCGATTTTCAGACCTGTGGTTCTGTCTGTCTGTAACCAAATCTTGCAAGCTGAATTAGAACTACTTCTAAATATCCGATTTATTTCATATTTGGCATGTATGTTTGGCTCCGGTGAGAATACAATTGTTTTTCTCATCAAAAATCAAAATGGCGGATATAAAATGGCGAATTTTGTTGATTTTAAGAATTCATGACCACAATCGATCTGTAAAACATATAACAGAACTGGCGACACTGTTTTTATCATCAACTTCCTCTTTTTAAATACGCAGTTAATTTTTTTTTATCGTTTTTTTTTAGATGATATTATATTATAGTATTTTAATTTTCTTTATTTTTTAATTTTTTTCTTTTTTTTTTAATAATTTGTTTTTCATTGGCATAATTTTGAATAGTTTAAGTTAATTAATTTTAATTAAAGTTCGTATTTAAAAAAAAAGTTGTAGATGGGTATGGAATCCGACGTTTCGGCTTGAAGGGGTCATCAACATTTTTTAAATACGAACTTTAAATAAATTTAATTGATCTAAACTATTCAAAATTGCGCCAAAGTAAAATAAATAGTTAACAAAAAAAGTAAAAAAAAAATATGTGCCTCAGCTTTATAAGCACACAACTGAAAGAGATGTTAGGAATTGAGTTTTTTCTTATAAAGCATTTTTTCCCCGACCTCGTAATATAATATATTTTTTTCTTATTTCGTTTTATGATACTTTTGTTAACTTTCCGAAAAATTTTTGTCTTTAATTTTTTCCCATTTTTTCGAATATTTTTGGATATCCGCGGAGGTAAGAGTATAATCTCAAAATCCCCCCTTGAATTAGAGCTCCGGTCTCCCCATATGGTCTAAGGTAGCCCCCCATGAGGCGCACCTACCATAAAAATTTGGAGCTCGTAGCTCTTTCCCTTCTCCCGAAATTAATTATTTTAATTTTGTCTTCTCCCCCCTCTCCTGGCCGAAGGGGGCGAGGGTACGGGGTCCAGTTTTCGTCCAGGATCCTCATTTTACCCTGGCTACATATTCCTGAAAATTTCAGCCCTCTAGCTATACTGGAACATGCTTAATTAAAGTGGTGTTTCCATTTGGTTTCCATTTCATTTGATTTTTTTTTCTTACTACTATCGCTAAAGACGTTTCACTTCATTAAAAAAAATTAAGAATACATATTCATATTAATAACGTCAATATCATCTGAAAAACGATAACAAAATTAGTTCATATTTAATAAAAGAAAGTTGATGATGACCCCTTGAAGACGAATCGTCGGGTTCCAAACTGAATACCACCATTGGATGGAGCAGAAAATGTGGCAATGTAAAAGTGTAGTTCAATTTGAAATCCGTTTTTAAATAATCCCAGGAAAAATAAAACGATTTTTCACAGTTTCGGTTTTTTTCGGATATCTCCGGAAATACTCGGGATTCTAAAACTTTCTAAACGCTAATTTGACCGACACTGTATCTCTTAAGGTTTTTCGAGATCTCCATATATAGACTCTAATTCGAGTCACCCTGTACACCTACTATAAAAATATAAATATGAAAATAATAATTATTAATTATGCTTAACGATAAAAATACTTGTATAAATAATTATCAACGTTCCATACGTTATTGAAAGGCGGCCGAGTTGGCAACGATGATGCACAAAAGAAAAGCATTGCCACAAGGAGCCACACTAACTTTTGAGCGTGAACAGAACTATAGGAGCCACGCAAATATAATCAAAGACCCTGTACATAAATCGGCGTTAAAAATAGACCTCTGTTGCGCATGCGAGCTTAGCTTAAGTGGGGCGATGGTTATGTATGACACCAACTATGCAGTTCCACGTTTACGCTTATTCTCTAAAAATCTCTAAAAACTGTTCTGTCTCCAAGGAAAAGCAGTAAATCGAAATTGCTATAAGAACAAATGTAAATGGTAGATATGTATATTCCAAGGACCAACTTTGACATTGGCAATCATCAAATTTTGACACAGACATCACCTATTAGATTGACGCAATAGTTATTTGCGTTTTTACAGCATAAAGTAACCGATTGCCGCTTGAGAAAGAATGTTACCGCGCGACGCGTAACGGAGCGCGTTAATCTTTCGAAAACGGCAACCCTACTTTGCGCTCGAAACACACACAGAACTTTTTCTACAGCCGCATTTTTAGAAGTTAAATGCACATTTTTCCCTATACTTATTCTGAAATTTGCAAATAACTTTCTGTCATTTTTAACATATATTATATTCGGGGATATTTGGAACAGGAGCGCCAGCAACAACTGTAACAAACGCACGATTGCCTTTCATTTATTTTCGGTTGCCATGACTATTCATAGCACACTTAACGGAAAAGTGAGAATTTTCTTTTCCACGTATGCTCTAAAATAAGGATACGCGGCATTCGAGCGATTTTTCATTTGAATTTAGTAATTAGTTATTTTGCGCGCGGCTGTAGAAAAAAGTTTTTATTACTTTCTCCGTAGTCCTTGGCACAAAGTCCTAGCCAAGTATGATACTTTTGCAATTTCCATAAAGAAAAAAAATAATTCTTAACCAATCTCTTTAAAAAAGTTAATTTCCAGCCATCACATAACCTACTTTTTAACATAGCCAATTCAAGTTGTTTTCAAGAATTTACAATTTTTGTTGTGCCTCTCCAACCCCAATAGAGACACTCCCAATTTAATTAACAATATGAATTGAAATTTATAAATTGGTATGTTAAGCGCCGTGTTAAAGCAATAATAATAACTATTACTTTTCTTATGTCGCGCCAACACAATCACACTGTATTTACCGCTTAAACCGAGAGTATGACATATAGTTCCGTTTACTTTCCTAAGAAAACCTAATTGACCTAATTGGAACGAAATAACAAGGCCACCCTGTTTACTTTTAGGACTGACTGATTTTATTAGACCAGATGGTTTAATTTTCGTGCTAAAGGTGAGGGTGGACTAATAAATTTAATAAAGGTGACAAGGCCGAGGGAGTAAGCGCAGCCATTAAAAATGTCAGACGGAGCTTTAATTTAGTCATTACGTATGTATCAGTTACGCGCCGTAATGATACAATGCATTCTAATTATTAAATCATTGCTAGATCATGAGCGTACCTTTGGGTTTAGGATGGCCGAATTTAAGACGAAGCTAAAATTATAAGTGATGGAGTTTCGTGAAACACAGGGATGGGCAATCCAGCCTCTATTAATTAATGGCCAGAAAGTTCCGTCAATATCAAAATATCTGCTAGGTATATTAAACTATCAATAATATCAAATTCCTGACAATTAAAATCAAGATATCGACTTTATCAAACTTCCGATCATAGTATGATTTCGAATATATTAAAATTCCAAGAATATCAAAATTAGGCGAACTTTTAAAGGTTAAAATTCCGAAAATATATTATATAAATAAACAAAACTAAAGGATTGTACATACTGAAATTATAAATGATCCGAAAAGTTGTAAAAGTATACTGTAACAAGTTATTTCTTCTAAATATTTTGTTTCCTGATATCTGTGGAAAATATTTGTAAACCGTAACACACAACAACATCAAATTTATTAAAATTTAGACAAAAAAAAACTGTAATCAAAATATTGACAATATCAAAACTCCGACAATCTATTAAGATCTCGACCGTATCAAAATTCGAACAATCCTTAAATTAGGATAATATCAAAATCACAACAATATAAAAGTTCCAATAAATATTAATGCTTGAATTGACGCTTAAATTAGAATTCTAACTACCTATATAAAAACAGTTAAATGATAACGCCAAAATCATGACAACATCAAAATTCTAGCAACTAAATCCAGACAATATCAAGATCTTAACTTTATCAGAATTGCAACAATATCGAAAGCTTGACAATCAAAATCCTGACAATATCAGAACTATTCGTAGGCTCCTGACTGCAAAAAAGTCCTAACAATACCTAAATTAGGATAATATCAAAATTACAATAACATTAAAATCCCAACAATCAAAATCCAATAAAAACACGTCATCAAAATCCCTAAAATAGCTGGTATATATAAAAATCCGAACAACAGCTAAATGATAACGCAAAAATCACAACATCAAAATTCAAGCAACAAAATCCAGACAAAATCAACTCAACTCAAATATGCTTTATTGTCAGAAGTACATAAAAGTCTCATTGACAAAGCTGTAATCAAAACCTAACAGCTAAATAAATCATTATAAATGTAAAAAATTAAAACATATTATTCAATAGACGAAACTAGAAAAGGTTATACTATATATACCTACATATTTATACACATACGCCATCAAAACAGTTAAAATAAATTAATTTAAAAATCAAATAAAAAATAAAATCAATAATTGAATAGAAGCATAGATATCAATCCAAGAAACAAACTAAGACAAAGTGGCTAGGAAATACTCATCCAAACTGTAAAAAATCCATGCAACCAGCAAGCTCTTCACCTTGCTTTAAGCGCAACCCAACTAACCCAAACTAACCCTCTATTCTTTTACTTTTCTTATTAAAAGAGGACGATAATTAAATAGTTTCTTACTCTTGTAAATAAGTGAACTTTTAAGTGATACCGAGGGTAATACAGACGATCGGATCAGGAGATTAATGGTAAAACATTTTCTGGTATTGACCAATGAAAGGATGTGAATGATGGAAGAGTATTTATTGTAAATCAGGCATACAGACCCTAACACAAAGATAGAAGGAAGAGTCATGATTTTCTGTTCAAGAAATAAGGTGCTGCATGAATCTTGAGGCTTGGCATCACCGAGATATCTAATTGCAGGTTTTTGAAGTACAAACACAGACTTGAATAATGTGCCTGAACAACTTCCCCAGAAACAAATCCATTACCTTAAGTGGGATTCAAGTAGTATAAAATATGCATTTCTAGCTACTGATGTATCTAATTGGTGCTTAATAGCTTTTATAGCATAGCACCCGGATGGTAACTTGCTACGAAGATTCTCCACATGTATGTCAAATTTAAGTTTATTATCAATAAACAAACCCAAAAACGTATTGTTACATAAGTTAGTAATCTTATCATAATCCAATAATTTTTACAATCACACTTAGTATTTGATACATTAAATCACAATTGATTACAGTCACACCATTTCTTAATTCTAATTAGGTCATCGTTTATAATATTTTCAAGTATCGTGGGATTCTTATGGTGCCAAATAATCGCGGTGTCATCAGCAAAAGATGAACATCTGCCGCTTCTAATACTAAGCGGAAGATCGTTTACATACAATAAAAACAACAAAGGCCCCAGAACAGATCCCTGGGGCACTCCTGCAATGATATTTAACCCCTCTGAAGTGTTACCATGAAAGCAGCTCCAATCAGCTAGACATGACCTAAGCCAGTTCAAGATGTTTCCTCTAAAGCCGTAGACTTCGAGTTTTCGCAGCAGTATATCATGACAGACACAGTCAAAAGCTTTTGTCAAGTCACGAAAACTACCGCGGCCCCTTCTCCGGCATTTAACTTCAAGTACAGCTCATTCAGGACATGAAATATGGCATCATCAGTGTTTTTTGACTGCTGAAAACCAAACTGGGATAGAGAAAGCAATTTATGTTTTTCAAGAAAGCTCACCATCCTTTTTTTATTAGTCTAAAGTAGGCAATAACGGCAATATTGGTCGGTAATTTGATGGTAAGCCTTCATCGCTCCCCTTAAACAATGGTATTACGGAGGAAAAACTTCCGTTAAGAAAAGTATGATTGATAGCATCCTCCAAGACACCATTTGCAGAGTCAGGAAGATTCAAAAATATTTTATCTGAGATATATATCATCCCATACAGAAGTTTTTATTTTTAATATCTACAAAAGCCGATTCAAGTTCATCAGAATCTATAGGTGAGAAGTGAGAAGTAAAAGGTTTCAGGGAACGAAATATGACTTAAGGAAGATAAGGGATCAGCATATTGTTGTTTAATGTTAACAGAGTTTCTGAGCAATAGTAAGAATTAATAGTATCTGCCTTTAAATAGCAAGAAAGGTATATATGTTAAAGATCTTAACTTTATCAGAATTCCGACAATATGGAAAGCTTGGCAATCCTGACAATATCAGAATTATTCTTAAGATCCTGCAACAGAAAAATCCTAACCATACCTAAATTCGCATTATCTCAAAATTACAACAACATTAAAATTCCAACAATCAAAATCACTTTTTATTAATATTCAGACAATATTAAGCAACACCCATTAGTAATGATAACGCCAGTAACAAAATCCAGACACCATTAAGTTGTTAACTTTTTCAGAATTCAGACAATATCAAAAGTCTGACAATCACGATCCTGACAATATCAGAATTATTCTTAAGATCGAGATCCTAACTATAGAAGATTCGTAAATATAGCTAAATTAGGAAAATATAAAAATAACAAGAACATATCCCATTTTAATATCAAAAACGAGACGTTATCAAAATCCCAAAAATTATTATTTACATAAATCAAAGTTGAAATTCGAATAATTCCGATTACCTATATCAAAATCCCATCAACAGTTAAATAAGAACTTCAAAATCACGACAACATTAATATTTCGACATCACCAAACTTCCACCAACAAAATCCAGACATCAAGATCCTAACTTTATCAATATCAACAATATCAGAATCCTGACAATGCCCGAATTATTCTTAGGATTCTGACAACAGAAATATCCTAACAATACCCAAATTAGTACAATATGAAAATTACAACATTAAAACCCCAACAATCAAAATCCCATTTTAGCAATATCCTGATAATACTAAAAAACGATGCGCCATCGAGATTTCTAAAATTAGAATCCTGATTACCTCTATCAAAATGCAAACAACAATTAACATCACGACAGCATTAAAATTCCGACAATGTAGAAATTGCAGCAACAAAATCTAGAGCATTATCAAGATTTTAAAATTGTTAAAATCCTGACTACAGAAAAGTCTTTACAATACCTAAATTAGGATATCATCAAAATTACAACACCATTAAAATCCCAACAGTCAAAATCGAAACGCCATCAAAATCCCTCAAAATCTTTGGTTGAAAGTTCAAACGACACTTAAATAATATAGTCGATATCACGCCAAGATTAAAATCTCGACAGCATCAAAGTACCAACAATAAATTTCAGACAATATCAAGATCAATTATTATCAAAAATCCGGGATATGACTATTTCGACTAGATATATCAAAAAAGGACCCATAATGATAATATTAAAATGGCGACAACAAAATCTCCATAATATTAAAATTCCAACATTCTCAAAATGTAGACAATATAAAACAATCGGCAATGTAAAATTTCAATCATGACGATATCAAAATCCCAACAACACCTGAGGATAACATCAAGTTTCGTCAATATCAAAATCAGGAACTCAGAAAATCAAACAGTTTCCGTTAGAGTTTTTGCTTTGCAGCTATAACGTATTAACCTAAACTCACCACATCAAAGCCAAATTAGTTCAAATTAACCAAAGCTAATTCAAATGAGTCAAACTTAATTTGGTCGAGACCCTACTTTGAATGTCATTATTTGTAGATTATCGGCATCTTGTCATTTTGATAGAGTTGAGATTTTTTTGTCAGGATTTTTTTTATGTTCGACACACACAAAAGAAAAATCCTATACCACTTAACGTGCGGATATGTCGGTGGATATTGGACTTGAAGCGCTGTGGATTGTAGTTTTAGAAAAAGACGTTACTCGGAGGTTCATTCCAGAGTAAGGCAGTCCTCCAGAAAAAGGAGTCCCGTAACAGCGACGTCCTAGGTTCGCAACTGAATCATATGTTGATGAGCAATTTGTGTCTGACGGGTGTTTGGCACAAATCTGGGCGGAATCATAAGTGCCAGTTCGTTCCAGCGCCTTCCGATAGTAGAGAGGTCGGTCCGCCAATTTTCTTCGATGTTCAAGGCTGTCAAGGTCTTTAGTCAACTCTGGGTCATCCACAAGACTGACTGCTCTCCTCTGTATGGAGTCCAATATCTTCAGCAAGTGTTTGGGCGCTGAGCTCCACTCATGGGAACAGTATTCCAGAAATGGTGTTATATGGGCCTGATAGAGCAGTAAGAGCTAATGAGGTGTATACAAGTTTTTTGCTCTATAGAGTGCTATAGAGTCCTTCAATCAAAGTAGTAAACCTGCTTTCAATCCTAACATCTGAGGTCGCACGGGCCATTAAAGAAACTAGATAATAAATCACCAGGGGAAGATTCCACGATTGCGGAACATTTCAAAAATTTTAGTGAGGAGGAAATCAGCAAACTGACCTGCCTCTTCAACGCAGTATATGAAAGTGGTGAACTCCCAGAAGACTGGCTGACCACAACGTACATTCCCATACCTAAAAAAAAAAACAAGGCAAGAAAATGCGAAGACTACAGGACCATCTGCCTAATGAGCCACGCCGCCAAAATATTTATGAGGATCATCTTCAATCTCATATATAACAAATGCTAAGAATATCTGAGTGTCTCGCAATACGGTTTTAGAAGAGGGAGGGGCACGAGGGAGGCTATTGTGGGAATGACCCATATGGCGGAAAGATATCTGGAAGTACAGAAAGAACTCCATATTTGTTTCGTCGACTACAAAAAGGAGGTCGACCGCATAAAACACCAAAAACTGATACAAATCCTACAGGAAATAGGGTTAGACGGAGGCGACATAATTATAATCCGCATCATACTGGCATCACTCAGGTTGCATCAGAACCGAAAACGGCAACACCAAATATATTGTTACAAAAAGAGGCGTCCGTCAAGGCTGCCTCCTGTCCCCACTGCTCTTCAACGCTTACGCGGAATATATTATCAGAATCGCCCTCCAAGAGCGCCCGAAAGGCGCAGAGATAAACGGCACCGTGATAAACAACATCAGATACGCGGATGACACGGTTGTCATAGCAGAGACGAGAGACCAATTACAGAGTCTAATGAACGCACTGACAGAGGCAAGTGCTACAATGGGCCTAGACATAAATGCATCAAAAACAGAGACCATGGTTTTTATAGCCGAAATGCTCAGATACAACTCGACAACATCACTATCAAAGGAGAAACAGTTGAAAAAGTCAAGAGATACATATACCTTGGCGGAGAAATAAACAGTCAGCTAGACCCCTCCAAAGAAATCTATAGACGGATCGAGATCGCCAGGGCCGGCTTCATCAATATGCGAAAACTGTTATGCCACCCAAGATTAGCGTTATCCATAAGACTAAGGACGTTAAAGTGCTACGTGTGGTCACTGCTTTTGTATGGATGTGAGACATGGACTCTCAAACAGGATGATCTGAAGAAACTTAACGCCTTCGAAATGTGGCTTTATAGACGTATGCTAAGAATAAGCTGGACAAGCAGAACAATCAATGAAGAAGTGCTGAATAGAATGAACACTCGCTCCAATTTAGTCAACACGAAAAACGGTCTACCTCGGTCATATAATGAGCCACCAAGAATATAATCAGATCCAACTAATTATAGAATGAAAGATAGAGAGAAAGCGAGGCCTAAGAAGAAAGGTGGCTGAGAGACATAAGAGACTGGACCAGCACTAACGGAAATGCATTACTGCACAAAGCCCAAAACATAGCTGAATTTGCCATTTTGATCGCCAACCTCAAGCGAGACGGCACTTAGGAGGATGAAGAGGAGAGTGCTACTAGCTTTTGTGCCGCTGCCTAGGCGATTTTGGTGACGTGGCTATGCCAAGACATGCTGTTTTCTACGTTGACGCCCAGCAAGATTACGAATGAGACCAGAGACAGTGTTTGTCCTGTCATTGATAAGTCAGATCCAGCGGTGATTGCTTCTCTTGAGCCTTTCCTACGTGAATGATTTTGATGACAGCAATCTCATTTTCTCGCTGCGACATGAATGAGGATATAAGAGTGCTGTCGTCTGCAAAGCGGTAAATATAATTGTTTGTCCTGTCTAAGAGGTCGTTGATATAGAGCAGGAACAGTGTGGAATATAATATGCACCCTTGAGGAACTCTGGCATTGATTTTAAATTCCTCTGAAAGTCCATTAATACCGACTTGAATGCTTCGATCCCTTAAAAAATTGGAAGCAGTGCTTGTGATAGTCCGTGCGCCGATTCGCTTAACAATACGTCATGTCACACCCTATCAAAGGCTTTGGATATGCCGAGCCACTGCACGAGATAAGCCGTAGCACTCGCTGGCTTTGGTCCACAGGTAGGTCACGTAAGTCAGGAGATCGCTTATGATGCCTACTCATTGATCAGTTTCTCCATGACTTTGGACATGATGAGAACTAAGGCAATTGGACGGCAGTTATTTGGAACGGTGTTTTGATCTTTCTTCGGAACTGGTTGCACCTGATGATCGTGTTAAAAGCCTGCATAGTTAGTAGTTGAGCAGCACAATTCCTAAGCACTATTGCGGGAACGCCGGCGCCGCGCCGTCCGGTCCTGTGACCTTTTTAGTGTCTATGACCGCTATTGAGTTATCATCTTTGGTCTGTGGTGGGATTGTAATGTTTGAGAAACCCTTATTGACAGCTTTGACAACTGACTAAAAGGATCTCAATCCGTTAGGACAGTTGACAAGCTTGTTCTTGATCTGCTCGTTATATCTCTCCTTGCTCTCGGTAATGTCAAAATTTTGGATTGTCAAAATTCTGATCGTCGAAATTTTAATATTGTTCGCATGTGATATTACCCAAAATTATATTAATATACTAACAGTTGATCAGCAAGATATACCGACCCCGCCTCTGCCATAGGTGTCAGCTATATAAATCTAATTTACTTTTATTTCGATTTCGATCTAAATCAAAAGATTGATCGCAACATGAGCAATTGAGAACACCCATTTTGTTGCACGTCGGTATTGCGTAACCTTTTTTGCGGCTAGTTTAGCGTGTAATTGTTTTTTCGTGATTACTATAAGATTCGGGTCAAATTTCGGGCTTGTAATATGACAACGGTAGCCCCCGTAACCATTCGAAATTAATTATCCTCGATAATATAGGACATCCAATAGTTTACCGAAAACTTAAAATAACGCTCAAGAAAAAAATGTTCAAGATATAGTCGTTACATGCTGTTTACATACGTACATACAGAATAAGTATGTATTTATGTTATGAATATGTCCAACAGTTAGTAGGGGAGCTGGTCCCAAATCCAGTGAACGAGAGTTATCAAAATTTTAACTAAAGCAGTTCGACTTTGGGCTATCCGGGTATGCCAAAACCGACCGTCTGCCGCCTCAGGTCATATTATATTACTTAACTAAGGGGCGGCTTTTAAAAAGAGGGGATGCTTACTATAATGGTGGACTACATTTATCAAAGATAATCAATATACACTTGAATAATATAGTCGATCCGAAGTGTTTTTGCACTACGGCAGACGATCTTTAAGAATTACTTTTATATAGCAGACGCCCGTCAAAATGACAGAAAATCAAGTTTACTAAACGACATTTAATTTATCAAAAGTATGATTTGCGCCATTCGATTCAATGTCATATAATACCTAAAAAAGACATGGCAGAGGAAAAAATTGCAGTCTGGCAAGCTCCCGTCAAAATGACAGAAAATCAAAATTACTAACGACATTTATCAAAAATATTTTTGGGCCATTTGATTCGTTATGTCATATATTACCCAAAAGTATCATGGCAGACGAAAAAATTGGATTAAACTTTTGAACACACGCTGTCAAAATATCGGGTTGAGATTTGGTAAACGATAAATCATCAACGCAAACTTTATTTCACAGTTATTTTTCAAACAAAAATCTAACCAAGCATACAAGAAAAAAATCAATCGCTAACCTTGCCTTTTAAACCAGATTTATTTAGATTTTTACATGTATATACATATATAAAATATAAAAAAATACTGCCTAACAGCAGACAGATCAAAATGAAATATTCCTTGAATCTGTTGCTACAATCATCACAAAAAGGAACTATTATATAGGATGCTTCCATTCTTAAATATACTTAACCATATAAAAAAGCACTAACTAACACTAACTAAATCATTATATAGTAGAGTGCTACTTATAACTTATTTTGACTTGTGTGGGCAGCTCGGGGTTACAAGCTGAAATTTTCACAGAATGAATGAAGGTTTTATTATATTAATTCAAAATCCGAAGGTAATAAAAAATCATAAAAATTGAACTTATTATATGAACGTGTAGGATATTAAATTATGAATGTTTTCATATATAATTCATCTACATTTTTGTACGAATTATATGTTTTATCATTGCTTGAAATATGCAGATTACATCGGCCCTTACTACAAAATAAATAAAAAAATTGAAATATCTCCCTTCGAACCTGGGCAAAATCTGATTGAAATATACTCATTTTTGTATTCACCTAGCATTCTCTCGGAAATGAAGGCTCAAATCAAAAATTTCTATTCTTGCAAAAAGTTTGCCATACGTATTTAGAATAGATAGGTGCATGAATATATTTTTTTCTCAAATGGTAATGGAAAAATAGAATTAAATGTAAAAAAGTAATTTTCTTCAAGCCGCGACCGTGCGGTCTCTCGCTTTCCGGGTACTCTCGTATCCCACTTTTCTTCATAGCTTCCTCTCTCTCGCGCCTATTGCACAATACAATAAGTGCTTTTACACCATTACGGGTTAGAATACGAATAATAATGATAGCTATTATTAATTGAATAAAGTCAATGAAGACATTTTCGATTATACTGAAATTTATTTTTCCTATACGTTGCTAGGTAATAAAGAAGTAGAAAAAAATAATATACTTAATGCAACTGCTATTAAAAAAAAGAATAGCTTTTATTCAGAATAGAAAAACTGAAAATGTAAAAAATCTTTATAATAAAAAAATTTATTTATCTTCAGTGTTTGTATCTTCTTCAGGAATAGACACAATAATTCAATATTGCCTTCCAGTATATTTTGCATGATCCTATGCAACCTATTTAATTTCTTCTACGTCTACAAGCTTGCTTCCATACAATCTAATAAAAAATTATTTGATTAAGTTCTATTATGTACCTATTTTATCTAACCATAATTTACCTTTTTTACTTCCACATTTTGTCACCTCTGGTAATAGGGGATTTGGTTCTAAAGAACTGAAGCACACCTTAGTTTCATAATGTGCTCTCATACTGCGAAATTTGAAACTATTTTTTGTGGGGGCTAGTTTTTCAATTAGCGATGAATAGGCCAATAGTGTCCTGAAAATATTAATAGACGAAATGTTTGGATTTGATGAAAATAATTTTATGATAAATTTTTCTATGTTATTGAATATGCCATCTGAAAATTCCTGGACCCAATACCGTCGACATAATCGGAATAATTTAGATACATTTTCCAACATTTTATTTTTTCTAATCCTGAAAACTGGCTGGCATGAAATGCAGGTATTTCTTTTGCAAGTTTTCCTTCTAGGTTGATGTCATGAACGGCCACATATCGCATCGAATTTCCTCTGCCACATTTTACCTCAAATTCTCTAGAAATATATATTCTTAATATGTACCAGAAGTACAAGTACATCAGTGTCCTTGGAGTCCACGATGCATGTCGAATAATACATACAATGTTTAGCAGATAGTATGATGCAACAATATCCTAGTATCAGCTTCTTCGTGACTATAGAGTAATTTGTTGTCAATTGGTTCGCAATTTGTTTTCTTATCAAAAATATTGATAAATTCCCCACTATAGTTGCGAACTTGAAATTCGTTTTATGAGAGTGCTCGTTCAGATAAAAAGTTCGTTAACTGTTTTTTTTTTAACTAAAAACAGAGTGGATAAATAAATTCCACTGTTTTGGATGTAAAAAGGTAACTTTTTATTAGATTAAATCGGTACATAACTTAATTAAATATTTTTTTATTAGGTTGTATGAAAGCAAAGCTTGTACACGTAGAAGAAATTAAATAGGTTATATAGGATCATGTAAAAAAAATACTGGAAGGCAATATTGAAGTCATTGTGTCTATTCCTGAAGAAGATACAGACACTGAAGATAAATCGATTTTGATATTATAAAGATTTTTTACATTTTCAGTTTTTCTATTCTGAATAAAAGCTAGTCTTTTTTAATAGCAGTTGCATTAAGTATATAATTTTTTTTCTACTTCTTTATTACCTAGCAACGTATAGGAAAAATAAATTTCAGTATAATCGAAAATGTCTTCATTGACTTTATTCAATTAATAATAGCTATTATTATTAGTAGTATTCGAACCAGTAATGGTGTAAAAGCACTTATTGTATTGTACAATAGGCGCGAGAGAGAGAAAGCTATGAAGAAAAGTGACATACGAGAGTACTCGGCAAGCGAGAGATCGGACGGTCGCGGCTTGAAGAAAATTACTTTTTTATATTTAATTCTGTTTTTCCATTACCATTTGAGAAAAAAAATGTATTCATGCACCTATGTATTCTAAATACTTAAGGCAAACTTTTTGCAAGAATAAAAAATTTTGATTTGAGCCTTCATTTCGGAGAGAATGCGAGGTGAATACAAAAATGAGTATATTTCAATCAGATTTTGTCCAGGTTCGAAAGGAGATATTTCAATTTTTTGATTTATTTTGCCGTAAGGGCCAATGTAATCTGCATATTTCATATTACAAAAATGTAGCTGAATTATATATGAAAACATTCATAATTTAATATCCTACACGTTCATATAATAATCTCGAAATTTAGGTATACTGCCCTTTTGCCCCTTATGATTTTTTATTACCTTCGGATTTTGAATTAATATAATAAAACCTTCATTCTGTGAAAATTTCAGCTTGTAACCCCGATGTGCCCACAAAAATCATTTATAGAAGGCTTTTGCTGCGTTGGGCACTCTACTAATAGATATCCTTTATGTAACCATATTTTTACATTCTGTCTTCCTACTAAAAATAATATCAAAAGATCAAAAGAAATCAAATATCACATACTCTGTGTCCGAGTCGCTATCACTTGAACAAGCCGGACAAGTCGTCTTCACTTTCCTCAGCATCTTTATTTTCATGTATTAGAATATCATTAGGTTCATTAGGTGTTTGCAGACCCTCAAACCAATGAGGCTGGTGTGAATTGTTTTTTGAATCCAGTCTTGGTTAAGAGGATCATAAAACACTGGTATGTTTATAGTAGCACTAGTCCATATGCATATAGCCGCTATTTGGTTCGTTCATTTTATTTTTGTGAAAGAACAGCGCTAGAAGGTGGCAAAAGCTGAGCATTGAATGACTTTTTCAGAAAGAGTGGAGTGTTTGCAGCTTGGGACTTATAAGTGTCAATAAAAGTATGAAACCGGGCTTTATTTAGGCTAGAGTGCTTTGGCCGATTGTATAACTTACAAACATATTTTTCTGTTACATTACAAATGCCTTCCGGAATATCTTTGGATGAACCCAGCGAAGAAAATGCCCTTTGAGTTTCTCCGCAACTTGATAACAATTTAAACGGGCGATTCTTTCCTTTGCCATAAAAGGCTGATATATAATCGCATCCAGTGAATGCATGAAAAGCTGGCAAGGCCCTACACAGATTAGACTGTAAAGTTTCAAACAAATTGCTTAAATTGATGTACCTGATATAAGGCCCGTTTCCATAAAAAAATTTTTCATGTTACGTTCATTAATTATTTCATATTTCCGAGGGTTATCACAGCGATATCAGTATCCGATGCTCTAATGATAATATTCTTTGCGCTAGTTTTTGAAAGATGAAATACAATGCGTGATGCGTGTATCGGCTTCTTCATGTTCACACTAAAAGTTGATTTTTAGCACAGTATTTGTAGCATATATTTTCATTTGTTGGATCTACCGGGTGTCAACGAATCAATTAGACAAGTCTTAACTTCTAGGATATTAGATTTATCAAAATGAGATTTTGTGTAGGTAAATGGTATAGGAGAAGGACACTTTTCGCATATTTTCCACTTTCCGGTCACTTCCGGTTTCACCGGAAATGGCTCCGGTTTCAATTTTTTAAATGGAACACCCTGTATATTTTTACATTTTTGGATTTCTGAGACAATTCTAGATCGGAATGTGATATTTTTAAAAGGTTTTTACGCCTTCTTGATTTTTTTAGAGCCAGTTTTAATATTGGATCTAGGTGGCCATGGTCGGGCGCAAACTAATCCATGGACCTCAGATTAGGTCAGAAAATTGCATTCGCAAAGTTTTAGTGATTAGTATGATAGATCGGAATAAAACAAGTTGCCAAAATCACAGTTTTTCTTCAAAATAATGTAACTCAAACGAAAGTTTAAACTGAAATTCAACGAAAATAAGAAATTTTTACGCCTGCTGATAAAGCGAGGTATATCTCCGTCCTTACCTAAATGAGTGTTTTGTTTTCCAAAGAAGACTTAATAACAACAGCTGTCATATATCACATACATCATGGCTATCCATGGCACACTTGACAAAAATAAATAAATTATTATCCAGTATTTTACTTAGTAATATTTAATTTCTGAGCTTATTTTTAATCGGATCGTGAGTAAATTAGTATCGTTAGATTCGCCATAAAATCCTTTTTACGGAAAGTACTTGTCAAAAAAGAGTCACCACCTTTACAGACATCATCTGAGGCCCATAGATTAGTTTGCGCCGATCATGGCCACCTAGATCCAATATTAAAACTGGCTCTAAAAAAATCAAGAAGGCGTAAAAACTTTTTAAAATATCTCATTCCGATCTAGAATTGTCTCAGAAATCCAAAAATGTAAAAATATACAGGGTATTCCATTTAAAAATTTGAAACCGGAGCCATTTCCGGTGAAACCGGAAGTGACCGGAAGGTGAAAAGTATGCGAAAATTGACCTATTCCTATACCATTTACCTACACAAAATCTCATTTTGATAAATCTAACACCCTAGAAGTTATGACTTGTCTAATTGATTCGTTGTCACTCGGTATAATTTTGTTACCGATTATTGAGGCGTAGTTATTGTTTTACAATTGAACAGCTAAATACGTAGCCAGAGCCCTTTTAAGCCGTCCTGTCGCAATGCTTTGATAAAATTACCTGGACGTCGCTGACTTGATCCTGTGATAACATACTTATCGTCTAGAGAACCACACTAAAATTCTGTATAGTAGTTACTAGTAAATTTAACGCCTTTTTGTATTTTTTATCCGATGTTCTTGCAGTTCGGCTGAAACATCTTCCTTTTTACTGCAACCTACATCTTCAAACGTCTGGGTCACGATTGAAGTTCTTAGTGAATGACTAATTGCCCATCTTTGCCGAGCTTCCACAGAACTCGTTCGTAATTTCGCTTACCAAATCTGAACCAGGGTGCAGTAATCTTGACAGCATTTGCTTGAAGATGTAATGCAACTTTTTCGTCTGCCATAATATTTTTGGGTAATAATAGGTTTGTTCTAGTTTGAAACCTCCGGAGTTTGCGCATAGCAATAAAAGCGACGCTTATATCGCTATGCGCAAACTCCGGAGGTTTCAAACCGTTTGAGATTTCATGCTAGAACAAACCTATATGATAACGGATCAAATGGTGCAAACATTATTTTTGATAAATGTTTAGTAAATTTGATTTTCTGTCATTTTGACGGGCGTCTGCCAGACTCTAGGGGAGTGGAGAAAATGTCTGCTTAAGTCAAATTGTTTACACATATTCACGGTCTTACCTATAATGTTAAATTTCCGATGATGTTGATAATTATCGTTTATCAAATCTCAACCTGTCACTTTGACAGCGTCTGCCCGAGAATGTATTGCAATTTTTTCGTCTGCCATGTCTTTTTTCGCTATCATATGACATAACGAATCGAATGGCGCAAAAATCACTTGATAAATGTCGTTTACTAAACTTGATTTTCTGTCATTTTGACGGGCGTCTGTCAGATTCCAGGCGAGTGGAGAAAATGTCTGCTTAAGCCAAATTGTTTACACATATTCACGATCTTACTAATTATGTTAATTTTTCCGTTGATAATTATCGTTTATCAAATCTCAACCTGTCACTTTGACAGCGTTTGCCCGAAAATGTATTGCAATTTTTTCGGCTGCCACGTCTTTTTTAGGTATTATATGACATAACGAATCGAATGGCGAAAAAATTACTTTTTTCTTCAAACGTCAGTACATCCGTCATTACTCGACTGTGTAGGCGGCCGTGAAGTTTCATTTTTCCTCCGCCGGAGCCTTACTTTTCACTTGTCCGCCGGCGGAGGTAAAAGTGTTATCATAGCAACAGAGATACAAACAAACAACAAAGCAAGCGTCAACAACTCATGAATTATTAAACTAAAATTTGTATGTATCACTCAATTAGTGCACTGCATTTCTAAAAATCACTAATTTAGGAACAAATTGGTTATTAACTTAATCGAACTTACTCAATAACTGCTTATCAATACGGAATTAAAACGCAATCGGAGACCGACTAGGCCGGGAAGAATCACATCATTGTTTTATGAAAATCTTGGTAGGTATGTTTTTGATAAATGCTGTTGATGTTGATCATTACCATAGCAGCGAAATAACGATTGACACCTATTTGACAAGAAATTAGTTGACATTTTGATTTTTGAAAGTTTGCATGGTTTGATCGCATTCATCGTGATCGTGATCGTGATAAACTATGGAAATATACCAAGCATTTCAAACAAGTTGAATCCCTTCAATATTAGCAATTGCTCGAATTTCAATATAAATATTAATATAAATAAGAATTAGAATGTTTCTGTTAGTACCTATCTTCTGTTCGAATTTCAATGGAATGTTCGAAATTTTGTTCTACAAAAAAAAATAATAAAGAAATGTGTTTCATTGATTCGTTATTCTACACGGTTGCCGAAAAAATAGTGTACGCAACACGTCCGAAAATGGTTTTTTTGAACTCGCAGACTTCCAGGACTCGCCTACGGCTCGTCCTAGAATTTTGTCTACTCGTCCAAAAAATAGTATTTTCCGGACTTGTTACGTAAATTACTATTGATAAATATCGTTTAGTAAACTTGATTTTCTGTCATTTTGACGGGCATCTGCTATATAATAGTATATTATTCAACGAGCATGTAATGGCCATTACATGCGAGTAGAATACTACACTTTTTCTACGATCATTATACAGGGCCGATCAAAAAAGAGAGTCTTTAGCCAAGATTAAATACAATTTTGTTAGGCAATATTGACAAAATATAATACTGAACTTAACATGAAATAATAATAATAATATTAAAATACTTTTTATTAGTAGAAACTACAAATAAGTATATTGTATCAATCAAATATCAAAAATGTAAGATAAAAAAAACGTCAGGAGGCCATTTGGGAAGATAAATTGGATGTACTCACGATACACATATAACGGTATGCTGATTTCTAGACTCGTTTTCGACTCACTCGCGCATCTACGTCACCCGGGAAAAAATGTTCCTATTGAAACTGTCATAGTTTATTTAGTTAAGTGAATTTTTAGATTTGTTTTGTGTTTATATATGTTATAGGATTATTTAAATTAAAAACTTATAGTATAATTATGCCGAACTGTGCTGTGGCTACTTGTAAGAACAATAATAGGACCACCAAAGGGAGTAATATTAAATATTTTCATTGTCCTAAACATGAGTTAGCAAATCAGTGGATTCGTGCTTGTCGAAGAGAAGATGGAATTAACATAAAAGATGGTGAGTATCTTTAATTATTAAGGCTTTACTTTATTATTTATTATTTTTATTACATATTTCCACGATTTACATGATTTTTTATGGCAGTGGCACACACTCTAAAGGGAGATCCTATGGCTAGAGATGGATCCTAATTTCACGTACCGTACCGTGATTTTAGCTGCCGCTAATTCGACATTCGGGTGCTGCTGTGCCTTAGTTCCGTTCTTTAAACATTCTTTTTAGATATACCACGATCAAGTCACGGTTCACGGTCCAGCCAGACACTATGTGGTTAAAAAATGTTTGCCAAAATTTAAATAAGTAAAAAAAATAAAGCAACATGTATTATTGACGTGTGATTGAACTGAAACTTCTTAACGCGCGCCGGGAGGAATATTTACACATGCTGACATACGATGGTACCAGGGTGCTAAAATCGGTTAGGTTCTGTAGCGCTACAAAAGCTCATTGATTTGCGCACTTAATCGCGCCATGTCTTCGCGATGCAATCGTTCTGTTGCAACAGCTGTCGTGGCCGGGTGATCTAGGTATTTAGGTCTCGATTCGGCAGCTCTATCGGCGGAGCGGCGCGGCCTGAGTTCGAACCCCGTTAGTTCTTTATTTTTTTTTTTAAGGTTAAGTTTGTAATACAGTTTTATGAAGAATATTTTTTTTCATTTGGGCCTATTCTTTTTGTTAATTGAGTGGTATATTTTAAAAAACTACTTTTTAACGAAATCCGTTACGATATGTATATGATTTTATTGTGATATGTTTGTTAGCTTACAAGCAAAAAATATGGGATTTGTTCTATTACCTTGTCAAGACATAAGCGAAACTTTTATGAAGAATATTTTTTTTTTCATTTAGGTCTTCCCTTTTTGTTAATTAGTATTATATTTAAAAAATGGTATATTTAAAACAACTACTTTTTAACCAAATCCGGTACGATATGTAGGGGTCGTCATTTCCTTGACAACTTCTTGATTTTGTCTTGATCTTGTCTTGATTTCAAGACAAGGTCATGGAAATGATCCTTGTTTTTCAAGACAAGAGAAGAAATTAGTTCTCAAGTCCAAGATTTCTTGGAAAGAAACCAACAAAATCTTGAAATTTCTTGAAAATGTAAAATAAAAAAAAAACTAATTTGTTTTGCTAGTTTATTGAAAAAAAAAAACAAAGCACTGAAACATTTTTAATGATATGATAAAAAAATTATTATGTAAAAAATAACTTTTTTATTTTCAAAAATTTTTGGATATGTTATGGCTCAAGGTATTGGGATCAAAAAGTACTTTGCAAACCGAGTCTACTTCAGTGGAAATGAAATAAATATGTAAAAATGGGCAAAAAATATTTGAAAGGGTTCAGAATATTGACTATTAAATAATGAGGTCAATACAAAGAAAATTAAAATTGTACTTTAAGTTTGGTAAAACTATATCTTGTGGGCTAAATTAAATTGAATAATTTTTTAATGCTTAATGACTTTTTATTTGCAAGGGATTTTTTTTTATTATTTTTGGATATGTTATGGGCTAAGATATTAGAATCAAAAAGAACTTTGCTCAGCTGATCTACTTCAGTGGCGTACAGAATATTTGAATTTACGTAATTTTTTTAAATTAAGAAAAAATTAATTTATGAAGAAATGAACTATAAAACAATACTATCATGACCGCGTGCCCCTCGATTCTACGCATCAAGTATATACATCACATGAACCAATCTCATCCCGACTTTTTTACTTAGTTCTCAAATGTTGAAAGAATACTTAAATAACCATTTATACATTTAAATTATTTTCTAGAGTAAAACTATGTATAATATATCAATTATAATTAGTAATATAAATATGGAATGAAAATGCTTTTATTCTTTAGTTAACACACGTACACGTATAATTAAGAACGTACCTATTATCGAAAATGTCCTTTAAAATCCCCCAAAACTGCGAATATTGCATTTCAAAACATTTGTTCTATACACGCTTACATAGCAGAATCGAAAGCGTCGTTCCCGGGTGACGTCACACGTTTCTGCGTGGGAGGTTCTGCCTGCGCAAGAGCATACCGTTATATGTGTATCGTGGATGTACTTCAGCACGAATAAATGTTAAGATATTAAATGTTATCGCCTTCCCCTTTTATTTGGGTCTGGTAAACTTCACGACCCTCGGAATTTCGCATTTTCTTTCCGATAGAAAGGGGGTGTCCTATAGAGTACTTTAAGAGACAAAAATTTGCGGATCCCCCATATTTGAGCCGAACAAAAGCCCCCGAATTTCGAGTTTTGAGGTTAAAATTGTCAAAAAGCAAGCCATTTCCGCAACATTGAAGTGCTAAAACTCTACTAATATTAAACAGTACTTACAGTGTTGCCAAGTTGTGTTTATTCTCTTGAGTTTGTAGCTTATCCAAGTAGGTAATTGTTATTAATATTTTTAAAAACGGTTTTATTAAGAGGAAACAAAACAAAAATTAACAAAGCTAACCCAAGCTAATCGAAATTGTTTCGCCTAGGCTTGCGTGAAGAAACGCTTGCGCTTCACGCAAGCCTTTCTTCAAGCAAGTGCGTAGTGGCTTAAGCGAGATGAAACTAACCCAAACTAACCAAAGCTAACCCAAACTAACCAAAGCTAACCTAAACTAACCAAAGCTAACCCAAACTAACCAAACCTAACCAAAACTAACCCAAACTAACCGAAATTGTTTCGCATAGGCTTGCGTGAAGAAAGGCTTGCGCTTCGCGCAAGCCTTATTCACGCAAGTGCGTAGTGGCTAAAACGAGACGAAATTAACCCAAACTAACCAAAGCTAACCCAAATTAACCCAAATTGTTTCGCATAGGCTTGCGCTTCGCGCAAGCCTTTCTTCACGCAAGTGCGTAGTGGCTTAAACGAGACGAAACTAACCCAAACTAACCGAAGCTAACCCAAACTAACCAAAGCTAACCTAAACTAACCAAAGCTAACCCAAACTAACCAAAGCTAACGTAAACTAACCAAAGCGAACCCAAGCTAACCGAAATTGTTTCGCATAGGCTTGCGTGAAGAAAAATATTTAGAATATAAAACAGAAACATGCTTTCATGTAACTGATTTCAATTATTCTAGAGTGGAAAAAATTAAAATGATGCATTTCCGTAGAATTGTTTTTATGATTTTGTATTTGAGGAGGTTACTCTATACTAAATAAACAAATATTTTTTACATAACTGATTAAAAAATAATGGGAAAATTATCCAAATACAGGTTTTAGTTAAATTATCATATAAAGAAAAATCTAATTTTCTGGAAAACAAAACGTTTGTGAAGAAAAGAAACTTCATTTTTGTGCTAGTATTGTCGTGTAGAATCGTCCTATAGAATGATATTTTTTGTAGCCGATTTCCGCTAAAAGAAACTTGAGCCCAAGGCGGGTCAAGCAACTAGAATAAGTTTGGCATCAGCGTATTTCAGGGGCTAAAATTTGCCGCTTTATTACTCGTCTTCCGACTTTGAAGTCACGTACTCGACGTAGATTGATTGTTGATTATTGTTAGTAGTTAGAGGGGCTGCATTGTATTGGCTGGCAGGAATGTCAAACTGGTGAGAGCAGTTTGATTACGGGGAGTGACGCCCCCACCATTCCGAGTTGCCACGGGATGTGGCCCATCAAATCCCATCGTCCTCCTCCAGGCTGGAGAACACCAAAGTACAAAGTCTGGAGCTGATCACTGGGGAGTGATCCAACAAACCCCATTTTTACCCCTGTCAGACTAGGGACCGCCAAAGGAATGAGTCTGAGGCCGATGCTTCGAGTGGAAGCGGCCGAAGGTGGTAGATGCATAAGCCTACTCGCATCGTCCGGTGAAAGACCACCCCACCAGAATTGGGGAGCGCTAAGTGGTTTTCCCAAATCACGTTCCGCTTCCGCGCTGGTGATCCCGGGTTTCACAGTAGGAATATATGGACATGATGGTGCTTCCAGGATCAAAATATTCCGGAGGTAAACTCCCCGGCCATTCGGATCTCCGGGCGCTGGGTGGCCCTGGGAGCCCTTCATTCCGCATTTCACAGACAGCAAAGATACCGAACCAATTTAGAATAGATTTCTGCAACATAAGAGGCCTAAATACAAACATAAATTCGGTACACCAACATCTACAAGCAAATAGACCACACATATTAGCCCTTACAGAAACACAAGTATGTTCTACAACAACAACAGTGAACTACCTCTATCCTGGTTACGACTTACATACCCGATTTAGATATAAGTTCGGAATATGCCTTTTTGTCCGAAGCGACCTTTCATGTCACCGCGAGGAAACACTCGAATCGAACAACCATGACGTCATGTGGCTCAAGTTCACCGCCAAGGGATTAACCAAGTTTATATGTTGGCCTACCAAAGCTTTTTCTCAACACTAGCTACCACCTTTGACTCAATACAGGTCGATCACCCCAGTTCAGAAATAATCGTTCTGGGATACTTCAATGCCCACAACACCAACTGGCTCAAACATCACAACAAGACCGACAACGAAGGTAGAGAGGCTGAAGCATTTGCCATCAGCTGCGGGCTTACTCAACTTGTAGACGAACCAACTCGAATCTCAGAGAGGGGCGAATTCGCCGCCCTCCTGGATCTTTTTCTGACCACCAATCCTGACCAGTACAAGGTTACAGTTGGTCCGCCATTAGGTACCTCCGACCACAAACTTATTACAACGGTTTGTGAATTGCCAATCATACAGAAGGAGCCACCATTGCCTCGCAAAATCTGGCATTACAACTCTGCAAACTGGGACGATCTGAGGCAGTTTTATCTAGATTTTCCTTGGCTCGACGTCTGCTTTGCCACTGACGACTTGTCAGACTGCTGCGAAGAGATCATGCAAGTAATCTCCTCAGGAATGGAAGCATACATCCCAAATTCCATCAAGTTACCATCACAAGGAAAGCCCTGGTTCGACAAAAGATGCGAAAGAGCTGTAGGAAGGAAACAGCAAGCCTATAAGTACTGGCAGCAAAATCAGACCGCTGAAAATCGCAATTATTTTATCGAAGCGAGAAACGAGTGCAAGCGTGTGATTGACGAAACTAAGGACAAACACAATCAAAGGATCAGGAATAAACTTTTGCAATGCCCCAGTGGCTCCAGGAATTTCTGGTCGGTAGCAAAGGCAGTAAGTAACAACTTTACAAAAACGTCTCTCCCACCTTTGACGGGCGAACGTGGCATCACGGCGAGTACAGCCAAGGAAAAAGCAAACATGCTCGCCAAAATGTTTTCATCGCACTCTACCTTAGACGTGCCCCAAAGCAAGACTCTCCCCACTATACCGAACATCAACACCACCATGGCAGAAGTCAAGTTTTCTCATCGTGATATTCGCAAAATCCTTAAAGAACTAGATACGCAAAAGGCATCAGGACCGGACGGAATACCTGCCATCGTGCTAAAGAACTGCGCCAACGAACTAACACCTGTTTTTTCCAGGCTTTTTTCTCTTTCTTACAGAAAAGCGATTTAACCATCCTCTTGGAAAGTCGCTCGAGTGCAACCTGTTCCAAAAAAAGGCAAGAAAACCACGCCCTCAAACTATCGCCCAATTGCCTTGCTTCCAATAATCTCCAAAGTCATGGAACGTGTAGTCAACCAGCAACTACTCAAGTACCTCGAGAGCAACAGAATAATCAGCGATAATCAATACGGCTTTCGCAAAGAGAGATCGACAGGAGATATATTGGCCTATGTCACTCATATATGGAGTAGGGCAATTGAAAACTACGGAGAGTCTCGAGCGATTGCGTTGGATATTTCAAAGGCATTCGACAGAGTTTGGCATGACGGACTGCTCAACAAACTGCCGTCCTTGGGACTGCCCGCCTCTCTCTGCAGCTGGCTGGCCAGTTTCCTTAAGAACCGATCCCTACATGTTGCAGTCGATGGACACATCTCGGACACATTCACCATCAACGCGGGCGTGCCTCAGGGCGTAACACTTTCACCAACTCTGTTCCTCATCTATATTAATGACCTGCTGATCGAAACGAATAATCCTGTTTACAGTTTTGCAGATGACAGTACCCTTGTCTCCCACTTTAGATCAGAAAAACCCTTACCAGCGACTGAGACTCATCACCGCAGACAAGAGCAGATTACAGCAATTAATCAAGACCTGGAGAAAGTTTAAACTTGGGGCGACCGAAATTTGGTTCAGTTCAATGCAGCAAAGACCCAAGCAGCAACGTTTACTAAGAGGGCCAATAAAGCGGGCCCTGACATCATTATGGCAGGATCGATCATTCCTTCATCCTCGTCAATCGGGCTGCTGGGTGTCTCGGTCAACAGCAATATGTCATGGCATGACCATGTTGCTAACATCGCAAAATCAGCCTCCCAGGAGCTTGGTGCGCTATTTCGCAACAAAAAACTCTATACACCGCAGCAGTTGCTCTTGCTGTACAAAGCGCAAATAAGACCGTGCTTAGAATATTGCTCACATATCTGGGGTGCCGCACCAAAGCATACCTTAAAGCTGCTGGATTCCATTCAGAAGAGGGCTGTGCGTCTCGTCGGCGATCCGGAGTTGACCCGGAATCTGGATAGTCTGGAACATCGCAGACATGTGGCCGAGATGTCTCTGTTTTACAGATACATTCACGGCAGATGTTCCCAGGATTTGGCCCGCATAATCCCGCCCCTGGCAACTCCTGTCAGGCAGTCCCGACAGACGGCAGGAGCGCACCAGTTCGTCGTACAACTAGAAACACCTAGAACATCGCTTTACCAGAACTCCTTTGTCTGGCGCACTGCATCACTGTGGAACTCACTTCCAGGACATCTGTTTCCCACTAATTACAACCTATAAATATTCAAGAACCGTGTCAATCAACATCTTCGCCGCACACACACCGCTCGTCGAGCGCCATAGGATCTACCTTTAGTGTATGTGCCACTGCCATAAAAAAAAGTATGACATAAATTTTTAAAACTATTTTGATATATTAGCAAATTTAATTTATTTTTGTGTTCTAAGCTGTTCTATTTAAGTAAGCTTTCAAACACAGTCAACAAAGCAAAATCAACAAAGAAACTGCAGTAAAGTAGTAGAGGAAGCGCGCCGTTCTACGGCAATTAACCTCAAAACTCGAACTTTGGGAGCTTTTTTTCTACTCTACTCTACTACTCTATAGGACACCCCCTTTCTATTGAAAATTTTTTTTTTGCGAAATTCCGAGGGTTGTGAAGTTTACCAGAACCCTTTTATGTATTTACATTTAAATAAATAATACATCATTATACTTAATACAAATACTATATAATAATTAACTTTCTTACCTTTGTTGCAAGATATATACGGTCATCTGCTTCATTTATAAATTTATTAATTTCATCTGGAGTGAATGTTTTGGACTTTTTGCTTGATATCCCTCAGATTTTCGTTTTAAAAAACTGTGCAACTTTGAGTAATTTTCTATATTAATGTTGTTATTTGTATCCAAAGTGCTTCTTAACATGGTGTACTGGCTCCATAATAACGAAGATTTGTATTTTTCTGAAAGTTCACCAAAATAAGCTAATAGCACATTTTCAGAAAAAGAAATGACGTTTTTGCGGGCTCGCCAATCCATAAAAGTGCTATACACCATTTCGTACTTTTTCCTGGATTCTTCAGGCAATAAATGCTTTGTAGCTATATTTACAGCATTTAAAACTTCTGGGCGCGTAGGTACACATTTTTACTTCATTTTCGGAATCGGATTCCATAATTATTTATTATTAACTTTCTAAACTACAGTCACTTTGACGTCTGATCTGATCTTTGCAAAATAGTTTGACAAAAGAACACCGTCATGGCATGCCTGAATTTGTTAAAACCAGTGACTTCTTTAATATTACTCAACGGCCCGTGAGTAATGAATGACATTGTTTGACTGAAAGCAGATCTATAATAAAGTTATTTTTTAATGATCGTAGAAAATTAGTATATTATTTTATATGGACGAAAAGTGATACTTTTCATGGCGCGCTCGTGTTTAATAGAGAGCAAGCCATGAAAAGTAACTTTTCCTCCAAATAAAATATGCTGTTTTTTCTTCAAATGTCGACAAATTAATGCAAAAACATCTCTTTTTAATAGTAATAATAACTAATTATTATTAAAGATAAGTGGGTTCGAAAGGCGGCTTAGACTGGTGTCGGTGAATAGGCACAGGTTGTTGCTATAGTAATGTAAGTGGGTACTGTCAACAATAATTATTGTTTTAAGATTGCATCTCCGATTGAGTTTTAATTCCGTATTGATAAGCAGTTATTGAGTAAGTTCGATTAAATAATAACCAACTTGTTCCTAAATTAGAAATGCAGTCACAAATTGAGTGATAAATACAAATTGTAGTTTAATAAATCTTTAGGTGTTGACGCTTATTTTGTTGTCTGTTTGTATTGTGTCTATGTTGCTATGACAACACTTTTACCTCCGCCGGCGGAAAAGTGAAAAGTAACGCTCCGGCGGAGGAAAAACACGGCCGCCTACACAGTCGAGTAATGACGGATTTACTGACGTTTGAAGAAAAAAGTAATTCTTAAAGATCAACTATATTATTCAAGTGTATATTGATTATCTTTGATAAATGCAGTTCACCATATAGTAAGCATCCCCTATTTTTAAAAGTCGCCCCTTAGTTAAGTAACATGACCTGAGGCGGTAGACGGTCGGTTTTGGCATACCCGGATAGCCCAAAGTCGAACTGCATTAGTTAAAATTTTGATAACTCTCGTTCACTCGATTTCGGGCCAGCTCCCCTACTAAGTGTAGCAATCAAGGATTTAATAAGGAATAAATCTTTGGTAGCAATGGTTAGTATTGGAAAGCGCTGTTGCCACGATCTACCAGAATTCAGTAAATTGCTTTAAACAATCCCAGTAGTTATTAGTAATAGCAAAATAAACCTTTCGAAGACCCTTAGTCACAATTGTGGAGTGGAGTTAAATATACTGCCCGAAATTCCTGCACTTACTATTGACAAATCCAAGGTTTTTGAGTATTTACATGTATAAGGAAAATTAGATTGCAAATCAAGCAATACTAGTTAAGTATACACTGCGTCTGTTTGTTTAACTATAGCAGCCATCAAATTATTATTATTATTGCAACTGTCGAAAAATTAATGATCTAAAACGATGTTCGTCGCGGAGAATCGATCACGATCAGCCTTCGGCGAATAATTCACCATTAAATGTGATCTTTGTAAACTTGACCGCCACCGTTCTACCTCGTTGAACCTTTAGTGATGTATGAATAAAAACATTATGTAATTCCGCGTTTGTTTAGCGTTATTGTGTGGAAATGCGGCAACAACACTCTAGAAATTCGCATTGTGCAAATATGCACTTGAAAATGTGGTATTTATGCAAATAAATATGCAAAGTTTTTATCAATAATGTGCACAAAAAAAAACGAATATTTAAAAAAAAATTACTCAACCAAATTTTGATAATTTGCATTTACTAAATTCATGCAAAAATATTTATTTTTTTTAGATTTGAAAATACTTTATTCAAAATAATTGGATACCAAAACAAAGTTATATACTTATCTATACAATCTACCAATAATATACACATCCATACCATCTACAAATAATAAGCACCCCTAAATACGATCTAAAACACTAATAAATCGCAACAAAAGGGAATAAGCAGACATTGTACACATAAATGAACTGTATTTTGAATAGAGTAAACCCTAAAACAAGCAAAGCGTTGGTACGAGGGTAGTATACATAATTAGTATCTGTTCACACTCATTTAATCAAATATTAAAAAAGGTTTTAATTATTCTAGAAAAGATTCTTAAGCAATTTGCATTTTTTAACTCGCAACTTATTATACTGTTCTATGGCTCGGTTGATGGGATTATTGAGTGTTAACGTTAATCTAACATTATCAAGGTGTATACAACAGTTACGAACGCTATAATTGTGGACATTGTTGATAAATGATATTAAAATTACTCTTAAGAAGATTATTTTGCCATCTTATACACCAACTTACACTGTTCTCTATGAAACAAGACTGTCACCGTATAGGGACTCCAAGTTCATCGTATAATAATTCAGAAGGTGTAAAAGGACTTTATTTTGAAGTATAATTATTTTCCTATATGCACTCTTAGAGCAAGTACCCCAAATTGGTATTAAGTAAGCTAAAACTGACACAAAATAAAATTGATAAACTATATATTTTGTCTTTTTAGTTAAATAATTACATCTCACAGCAGCGCCTATCATTGGCAAGATTCTTTTCGTTATATATTCTACATGTTCTTTCCAACTGATCATACTATCGACCTTAATGGTCGATGATATGATCAGTTGGAGATATTTTACCTGTGATACTTTACCAATGACTTCATTATGGATTGTTAGCTCAATTGGGCTAACAGTCTTATTCTTTTGCCTAAAGATCATATAGCTCGTTTTATCGAAGTTTAGTTTTAACTTATTTGAGAGCAGCCAATAATAAAAACGCTATAAGTCAGTGTTCACACCAAAGACATATATATATATGTCTTTGGTTCACACTACGCTCCAGTTCTTCAACAGTGAGTACAACAACACAGTATTACCTGCAAACACAAAATAACGTGCAGCGAGACCTGCTTTTTTTAAGTTAAGTTAACATATAGATTTAATAGAGGAGGGGCCCTAAAATGGACCCTTGCGGAACCCCAGTATTGATATGTTTTATAGTGCCCTCTGCCTCATATGGCAAACTGTTTCCTGTTAAACAAGAAGGACCGAATGAGCGAGAGCAAAGGACCTCTTATTCCCATTTTCTCAAGTTTATTTATTAAGGTGAAATGACACACAACATCGAAAGCTTTTCTCAGGTCAATGGAAACCGATATTATCTAAGTTGGATGTTATATAATTTATTATGTCGATAGTTATACCTCACGTACTACTTTTTTCAGGGAACCCATACTGATAGATATTGGGTTGAATGTACCTATTGAAAAACCTCAATATCCTATTTTTTACAATTTTCTCTACTATTCTTGAAAATACGCTAGTAAGAGTAATAGGTCTATAATTATTCATTTGATTTTTGCTACCACTCTTGTAGATAGCCACAATCTTACGTAATTTTAGCTCTTCTGGGAATATTCCAGAGTCTAATACATTATTTATCAGAATAACCAAAATAGGAACAAGCAGGCCCTTCAATATATTTATGTCCCTAACAGAGGCCTTATCAAAACCTGGCGCACAATTGACCCTTAGTTCAGAAATGATATTGGCGATCTCAGCAATATCCGTACATTGCACAACAATACTATTTGCACAATTTATGTCCTGAAACACATAATCCATAGGCTGAAGAGACAGTTCGATGGTCAACTCAGTAACAATACTACTCCCTATGTTTATAAAGTATTCATTCAGGTTATTAGCAATCTTCCCTTTATCAGAAAGCAATTGATTATTATCAACCTCAATTGCATCTATTCTATTATTATTTTTTTTTCGAAGTACCTTTCATTAGATCATTTAGCTATATCCATTTATTCCTAAAATATATGTTCTTAGGAGAAGTTGTCAGATTATTTACCTTATTTTTGAGTGATTTAAATTTTTCACAGACATCAATGTCGCCTCTATTTTGTACTTTTTTTTCCTATACCACTTGTCCGTTCATTTATGAGCTCTATGAGAGCATTCGTAACCCAAGCGTTACCCGAATGACACTTAATTCTTTTTTTGTTTGTAGTCATGTGTTTACATTGCAAACACAAATTTATCAATTGTTGAAAAGTTTTGCTTGGATATTGAATTACCCTTTCACTGAACATTTCTTTAAACTTAGACACGACCAGCACATCTCTCTCTTCCCAAATTCTTCAATTCTTACGAATTGTTTTAACCTTGACTAATTTTTTATAGTCCCTAATATCTGTACCCTCATATAGGTTCAAGTTAATATCGCCAATGGTTACATGATTATGTCTATATTTGGACAATAACTGATCAAACTCTGTAAAAAAAATCGCCAGGCCCAAAATTGGTCGTCTATCTTAACACCATCAATGTCAACAGTTACAAAATTCGACACAAAATCACTATTGGAAACCATTAACTCGTGGAAAGTAAGAGACTCTTTCACATATATTGCACAACCGCCTCCTCTCGAGTCCCTACAGGAATGAGTCGCCCTATACCCTGCGACATCATAATAATGAGCCTCATCCCTATACAACCAAGTCTCTACCAAAACCAAAACATCAACATCGTTACAGTGTACAAATAGCTTCAACTCATCTATCTTTTTTTTTTCATGCTCTGAATATTCATGTAGACTATGGTTATTTCGTTATCCAAAGAATATAGTTTTTGATGCGTAAACATCTGACGCGGCGGTATGAGGATAAATCCCGGCAAATGGGACGGATATGTGGGGAGGGAAATGGGTATACCGATGTGACATCATAACCCATGTGCACTGAGGAGCAAGCTAATCCAGGACGGCCGCTATTGCAACGACTCAAGTGCCGCTTCTAAAAAGCTAGCTGCTAGGGCGGTATTAGATTTTCATGTCCATGGTGTCGATATAAAACGTATGTTTACACATCAGTGTCCGAGTACTAGCAGACTAGCTCAATTTTTTTAAGTCCTTGAGGTCTTCAATAAGAATAGTTCTTGAGTTTTCTTGCGTCTTAAGCAGGATTTTCCCTTTGTTGATCCACAGGAATTTATAGTAGTTCTGTTTTTTGAATACGGCAGATTAAACGAATTATATTAATTACTCTATTACATTATCAAACAATAACAACAATTATTATATTAATATTAAAGTAGGTAATAGAGTAAACTTAGGGGAAGTTTGTCTATATTGGACCAATTTCCAGATTTCTTATCATAGATCCTAATAATAACGCAAAACCGATCTTGAAGATATACGTTAGTATACTTTAGTAAGTTGTCCAACTGCAGGATTTTTTTCAGAATTTTATTTCATAGTATCTATGATATACCAGAGTATAAAAAAACCTCTGCAAGTGGTTCAATATAGGAAACCAGTTGCCTAAATTGTACCTGGCGGTTCCAAAATTCGACTATATGATTTAAACCGGAAGCTTTGGTGCTAAATAAATAAATAAAAAATAAAATGGTTAGTATAGGAAGTTTTGTACTTATATTTCAGAAAAACATAAATATTTTTTAATCGAAAATCTTTCGACAATCTTAACAAAAGCATCAAAACAGAAAAATCATTTTAAGAAACATCAAAAAAAAACCAAACAAGAAAAAACATCTAAACGCAGAAATCACAAATAAAGGTTTCTCTTGAAGAACCATTGGCACATGTTTCATGACCCCAATGTATTTTAAACACTGGATCATGTCTTCAATGACGCATTCTTTGCAAAACTTGTAATACCACTCGTTTTCATAAATTTTTCTTTTTAGGACTACTTGGAGGATCTAGTTGAACTTTTCGCTTCATAATTTTATTTCTATCCAGTGATGCCTGCTTAGCTTCTAGCTCATCTTTATATGGACTTGCTGTAATTAGTTGTGTTTTTTGAGCAACACGGGATTTTTTATCTGTTTTCTTTGCAATCGGGCATATTAATATTTCTTCTATTGAAATATTTTCAGCACCTTCAGAATTGGAAGTGGATTCTTTTGCTTTATAACTAGAAGCAGATGAGGCGTCTGCTTCAAGTTTAGAAGTGGATGCTATTGAAGTTGATGCCTCAGCTTTGGGCTCGGAAGTTGATACTTTTGAAGTAGATGCATCGGCTTTAGGCTTGGAAGTGGACGATTTTGAATTAGATGTCTCCGCTTCGATCTTGGAAGTGGATGCTTTTGAAGAAAATGCCTCTGCTTCTGGTTTTGAAGTGGATGCTTTTGAAGTAGATGCCACCACTTTGGGGTTCAAAGTGGATGTTTTTCAAGTAGATGCCTCTGCTTTAGGTCTCAAAGTGAACTCTTTCGGTTTTGATGTAGATGTTTCTGCTTCAGGCTTGGTGGTCTCATTAGCCTTAACGTAGTGGGCTACAGGCTCATTATCACTACCAGAATAACTTTAATTTTCAGAACCCTCACTTCTATTTAAGGATTGATTCGTGGTTAATACATTCGCAAGAACGAAATCAGCATCTGAAAAACCATTTCGATCTACCGGCCAAATTCTAGATTTTCTAAACCCATTCATTACATTTGCCATCACAGCAGCTGTGGCATAGGCTTCTCCAAGAAGTTGTGCGACTTGATATTGAGAGGCAGTTAATCCTAACCCTAACCATTTTTCATTTGCCTCGGTATAGTACTGTTCCAACGGCTTAAAAACTGCCACGTCTAAAGGTTGGAGTCTATGGGTTGTATGACCTGGAAGTTGTAGCATGATGACGCCATTATTGCGAGCAAGTTCAATCGCTCCAAGATTTCTTGAATGCCTGCTGTGACCATCCAAGACAAGTAACACTTTATTGTCTGCTGTCGACTTAACATATTTGTTGAAAGCTTGCAGCCATGTAAAAAAAGGTTTGTATTTATGCAACCAGTATCAGAAATTTCTACTAAGCGGTCTGGTGGAGCTCCAATGCCCAGATCGGAATTTACCCTTTTTCGTTTAAAAATAAATCAACATTGGCGCGACAAATTGACCGGCAGCACTTGCACATACATAGAATGTCGTATTGACGCCCCTTTCTCCAGTAGCAACTGTTCCAACTTGGCGCTTACCTTTTAGAGCTAAGATCTTTTGACACTTCTTTGCTACAGTCGAAAACCCATGATTTTCATCAACCGTTTTCTCTAGAATGTCAAAAATATTATTGACATTTTGTCGATTGAATCCTTTACATCTAGCAATAGAAGTGGACTTGGGTTGCCGAAGTGAAAGAGTAGGGTGCCTTCGCATAAAGGAGTAAAACCATTTTTTTACCAGTAAGTCCATTTTCTTTGTTAAAATTGTGTTTTATATTATTTCTGTCTACCAGAACACGTCTTTAATGATTACACCAAAAACATTTTTTCCAGATTAAGAATGTGACTGGCTAGTCTGTCTTCCAATTCTCGTGAAAAAACTGTAATACGACTAAAGCTTGTAACACCGTTGTTAGCTACTTTATTTTTCGAGTCGAGGTGTCTTTTAAATGTAGCTTTTGGAACACTGTAGATACGTCACGTTTCATTTTAACTCATATTTTTTGGCTTTATAGGCTTCTAGAGCTTTCTTCATGTCATCTTCTGACCACTGTCCATACTTTTTCGGCGGTAGAAGACATCCTACTGCAAAAAAGTACCTATTAGTTTCCTATATTGGACCAGTCGTCGCGTCGTTTTATTTTTTAATTCAAAAGATTTTAGCAATATTGAAAGGTTGTTAGTTCATGACATTAATTTATTTAAAGCAAAGAATTATTTTTGCACAATTTAGAAAAAATTGCCTAAATTGGACCGGTTTAATTTTGGCAATCGCCCAGTGGTCCAATTTAAGCAATTACCACGTGTTTTACAAAACCACCCAGGAAAGAAACAAGAAAAAAAACAAATATGGCATGGTAATAGGAGAAATAGAAAAACTTACTTGATAACTTCCACAAAACAGATTTTGCTCAGGATTTTATGGTTCTTAGGTAAATTCTTAGGAAAATCTTAAATATTCCATTAAAATTGTGTAAATTACGTTTCACTCTGTACACCCCCAGCACGGCCAACTGGGTGAGTTTGTTGCACTTATGTCTATGGGCTGACCCATAACTGAGCAGAGTAATGTGTATTGCCTAAACTCACTTTTCGCATCGCCCATCGCTCGCTTCGCTAGCTACGGGGGCTCAAGAAAAGGAAACTAACCAGGTGCTATTAACATACCCAAAACCAAGAAAAAAACTTTAGAAATATAACCTTAAAAAAGACTTCCGCTTTGGAATTGGCGGTGTTCGGACGTGGGTAGGGAGCGTGGTTTTCTAACCTGACTTCGCACGGGAAGTGCACGTGACTCGCGGCTGGAAGCGTTTGGGGCCCCGTTGGTTCGAAAGGGAAGTCGCGGCCGGTTGGGACGGTGTTTAGGGTGGGTCGCTTAATGTAGGGTCGATTCCTACGAAAATTCTTCCACGTGATTATGTGATCTGAAGGAGATCGGGGCTGTGGACCCTGTGGAGATGGGAAGTGTCTCTGACAGCAACTGGTTATATCTGCATTGAGTGAAGCCCCTTTGCATAAGACTCTAACCGAGCATGTACAAGATTTAAATGTGTGTGAATGTCCGGCCGGTGGTGTTCGAACCTTAAAACAAGCCGTGCATGCAACGATCTGAGCCCCCTGGAGTACATACTCGACATACAGGGAGCCCTAAAAATAGTATCTCTATCCATCAGCTCCAGCTCTAACTAAGCCGGACAGAGATCTTTACTGGCTGAATTTTCTTACGAAAAAGGCCATAACTGAAAATAGACTAGACTAGATAACCTTAAAAAAAATTAAAAAAAACGACGGGGTTTCAACCCGGGTTGCCGAAGTGAAGGCCAACCATGCAGACCTCTAGACCATCAGGGCACATACAGACGACTGGTTGTATCGCGAAGTACATGAAAACAGTTTACTGCGCAATCCTGCTCAGTGTTATGGGCCAGCCCCTAGACATAATTGTTTGTCAAAGGTTCTGAGAGTATATTACAGTGTTGCCAGATGATAGGGAACTTGTTTAGTTTCGGGGGAGTGTACTGTGATCCAATTTAGGTAACGGTTCAATATAGGCAACTTCCCTTATACATCTGTATAGAATACCTACATATTGGCATTATTAAAACTACACCTACTAAGTTACTGTAACTGGGGCGATTTTGATTTTGAGGGGCAAATTTGATAGTTGCTGCCCATCCGAAAAGAAAATTGTTGCCGTTGGGCCGTCATTTATTTTAAAATTTTGTTTGGAGTTGCATTCGGCAGTTACACGCCAACACAATTATACCTAGTGGTTAATACGTCAAAATTTTATTTCAAAGAAAAACCCTAGAAAATTAATCATAAAAATATTGACATCACCTCATTATGCAATTTACTTTGATAGCACTAAGGTAAGTGTAATTTTTATGTACCGATGAGAAGAAGAACTTTTTTTCTATAGTACATTTATTTTGTAATTTGTGATTTAGCTACTTCAATCATATCGTTACAATTACATTAACTTGAAAATGCAATGCATCAATGGTGTGATTTTTTTGGGAGTGTATTTTCTTATTGTTTGGATTAAAATTCTTATTCTTAAATGTTAATTATTCATCAAGATAGTATTTTTGCCAAAAACAAGTAAATTAATTTGTCAATATTTAATTTTTTTCCTATAAACTACAATGATTTTCTACCGTTCTTCTTAATATTTTTAATTGTTGTGGAATTTTGTTGCATCTGCAGCTCGTTGAATTACATTCTTAACATGAAATGCGATTCCGCTTTCAGTTACAAAAATCTAATATTTTTAAAATTATCAGCTAACAATAATCATTAAATAATATTTATTGGTCAATACATGCAAAATAGTAAAATATATAATTTATTGTTATTACTAGTCTTAAGAGGTGTATTTTTTAATGCGGTAATTTACTAATTTTGCTTATATTGGTTCCGATTAATGGCGGTTTAATTTAATTTGCTAACTAAAAGGATCAACTACCTTAGTCCTTAAGAAGTGGCAGATTGGCTTAACTTACGTTAATCCATCGTTAGATGGGAATATGATCCCCGTGCTATGCAAAGTGATAAGAAAACGAGTTTAGGTTTAGAGCCTAAAACGTAAATGTCATCGATCTGAAATTTGATACATAAATTTAAAGTTAAAAGGAGAATTGTACACCTATACATTTTTATAAATAATAAGTAAAATTACAAATGTAAACATTGTCAACATCGCCATTAAATGCGAAGTTCTACATTCAATTTACGCTTGTGTCCAAAATTTCGCATATAAACATCGTTAAATAAAATGAAAAGAAATTATATCATGTTTTTTCGAGGTACGCCTATAGTTGAGTATATAGGGGATGGAATGCATTTTTGCTGGCCGCCCTTTAGCTAATATTTTTCAGTCAAAACAGCAAGCTTAGACCTAGCTCAACCATTTTGGTTAAAGGGAACGTGAGCTGCGATTTGGCCTAATTGGTACTCGAGGGTTTTCGGAGGCAGAAACTCCGAATCTGAACATTAGGGACCCGTGGAACCTACCGGGCAGGTTCCAGCAAAAGGTTTTTTTTCGGCCGAAATCGATGACGTCGGTGTAGCAGTTCGGACCAGAGCAATTTAAACCGAAAGATTTTGCGAATCTAACCTCAGCGGAAACCTAGCGCATATAGGTTCTGGGGTAGGAGACGGACGAGGTCGAAAAATTATATTCTTGGAACGAGACCCAAAAATTATTAGATCCGTTAACCGTCCCCCGCTTTGATTTTTTTCCCCAAAACGCTAGCACAGGGCCTTGAGATCTAGCACAACTTAGCACAATTTGTTTTAGAGCTAGCACACCCAT
>MU186815.1:63250-83778 GCA_016904865.1 Pissodes strobi
GGGGGGGGGGGGGAGGAATTGAAGTTAACGTTTGGGTTCTTTTGAGTGTTAGTAAAGATAATTGTTATAGGAGTGTGCTTAGCAGCTAGCACAACCATTTTAGGGCAATTAGTATACAGAGAATAATTTTTGCGATTCGAGAAGGTTTAGTTTCAGCGTAGCGCCTACTTTTGCACAATTTTATAGTCTACTCTACATGGACCATCAAAGTTTAGCCCAGCTATTAATATGTTAAGCATAAAGAAAGAGACAAATTTAGAAAATCGACTACAGCCACCTAAAATGTTTGTGCGAAATACAAGAAAGAATATTAAAAGAATTAGCAAGGCAAATTCATCTTCAATAATTTTTAAACAATTCAATGTACTTAATTAACTAAAAAAAACATCTTTGTTATTGCTATTGTTATTAATAGAAGCACTTAAGTATTAGTTGTGTTTAATGGGACTTAAGCTCTGAAAGCACCAAAGAGCCTCAAACCCCTTAAAATGGTTCTGCTAGCCGGTGCTAGGTCTTAGCTGCTATTTGACGGAAAAATATTAACTGAGGGGCGGCCAACAAAAATTCACCCCATCCCCTATATATTCAACTGTAGGGGTGTGCAAGCTCTCAAAATCGTTATATTACGCTATGCTAGGTCTAAGCTTGCTGTGCTAGAAATTTGATGAAAAATATTAGGTGGAGGGGGGGGGCAGCTTTCAATACACCTTAATTAATTTTATATTGATGTTGTGACTTCGGCAAGGTATGTACTAGGTTGTGCTAGGTACTAAGCACACTCCTATAATAATTATCTTTACCAACCCTCAAAAGGCCCCAAACAAAACTGTGGTCTATTATTTTCAAAAATGTAATTGTGCTAGCATTTTTTTTTAGTTGTACTTGACTGTGCTAGCTCCAAAGTAGCTGTGCTAGCCAGTATTGCAATTAAAAAAGGTACGGGGTAGCGTTAACCTAACCCCCCCACATAAATTAGAAGATATCCATCCTTATTACTCTGAGTGTGCGAGCTCTAAAATAAATTGTGCTAGGTTGTGCTAGATCTCAAGGTCATGTGCTAGCGTTTTGGCTAACGTCCTTTTATGCTAGCATTTCGCAAAAGAAATCCAAACCCCCGCCCCCCAAAATTCAACAGCATTATTGTTCTAAACTGTTGGAGTGCTAGCTGTAAAAATTTATGTCCTAGGTTGTGCTAGATGCCCATTATTTGTGCCCCCGAATTCAACAGCATTTTAGTTTTAAACTGTTGGTGTGCTAGCTCTAAAAATTGGTGTGCTAGCTTGTGCTAGGTGTCCTTTAATTTAGATGACCGCGGAGAAATATTTATGCATGGGCAGTAGACGCCTTAATGTATCCAAAGTATTATTCACCTTTTTTATCATGTCCATCATCATACGGTGAAAATATCACTGTTGATTATCTACTAGTAATTTGTTGCATAATAAATATTAAGGAACATCCCTTTTTGGCCACAATTATGACGTCACAACAAATGTGTTCAATTTAGACTTTGGTGTGCTAGCAACAGCCTTAATCTAGTGAACACTATCTATTGTTTCGCTGCAATAACTTCTGCTGTCAGAATTAAAAATAGTACTTTTGCGCAGCTGTTCGCCTGAATCGATATTCAAAATCTGGACTGTCCTGTGCTCCTGTGCAATTAGTAAAATGTATGCTATATTGCGAATTGCCAGATCTTTTGTTACTTAAGTTTCGAAAAGAGATAATGCTCTCGCCTAATAAAAAAAAAACATCGAATTAACCGTGAAAAAAAAATTTATACCTAACCATGTATTCGAAAGTCGTTATGTTGTGCGTAAAGTATAGTGTTTTTACGAATGAGCTTTCCAACATTTAATGCGATCTTAAGGTGATCCTCTCGCAATTATCAAAAAGTAACAGTAAATAAGACTTAGTTATAGGCGGTCGTGACCCAGATCGCTTCGACATAATTGTATCGAGTAGTTTTTAGGAACGATTGATATTAAATATATTAATTGCCCCATAAAGATATATCCCAAGCCAACGCGGATAGATATAATGCGGCGATTTCAACATATAAGTCATTTATTATTATTATTATTATTACTTTCATTACCTATTATTATGTTAAAAGTAGACTCTTCTTTATCAATGAAATCATAGACTACATGTGCATAGGGATGTTTTAATACTACCGACACCATAGCAGTATCGATGATGTGCGTTTCTCTATAAACACCACTACTTTATTGATACTGGTGTTTACTAATATGGATTGGTGTATTAGCGCGTCAATATTTAGTGGAACAAACAACATAAAATAAGCAAGCAAATTCAATATTCTAGTTCTAGTTAGTGAGCTGGAGAATGTAACAAAAAAAATATAATCTGTAAAACAACTTAAAATCTTATATGTACCTTCATTGAAGCTGTGTGATCGATTACATTACGTATTATTTCGAAAAATATAAAAAATCTTATGTACTGCACCGGTTTTGTTTTCCGAAAAAGACTGGGATGTTCATCGTTTTTTTCACAAAAGATAAAACTGTTTTTTTTTTAAACAATATTAGAGTTACTTGAAAATTTAGTTTTCCTACTATAATTTGTTAATTTTTTTTATGGGAACCTTACCAAAAAATACTTCCAAGTAAAAAAGATGCTTTCTAAAACTATATTCATATTTTCGAATATGTAATTTGAAAATTTCCACGGATTTCGGAAAAAATGTAAAGTTTGCAAATTATGATCTTTTATAAAAGATATTTTGGCGCAATTTTGAGTGGTTTTGAAAAAATTTGAACCTATTTGAGGTGCTTAAGCTTCTCAGAGTTTAGGAAGCCACTCATTCTCTATTGAGCCGGTAAAACCCGGACTATTCAATTTATTTAATTCTGATATATTCGGGCAACGAATATATTTATTTTTTGCTGGAAATCTTACCCAAAAAAATATTCTTGGGTAAAAGCAATGATTTTTACAGCTATACCTATATTTTCAGATCTCAGTAATATGACTGCTTCGAAACTATATTTTTCATGCAATTTTGAGCGGCTCTGAAAACTTAAACCTATTTGAGGCTCTTGAACTTCTCAAAGTTTATCCAACCACTCATTTCCTTTTGAACAGTAAGACCCGGACTATCCTACGATGTTTTATTAATATTTTATTCGCGACATTCGCGGGTCTGCGGAAATCATACCCATAAATATTTTTGGATAAAAATAATGCTTTCTGCACCTATTTATATTTCCGGACCTGCTGGGTTAGTGCACGGTTTTCAAGAAGAACGAAAACTCTTTTCTTATAAGTTTTTGTTTAAATCGTGTTTTTTAGTGTAACGGAATATAAGTGTATTCCGCTCCACTAAATTCAGTTTAATTACCAATGATTTTCGATGGGTATTTTTCGTGCAACTAATTATTTAAGAAGCGCAGGTACGCTGGTTTATACCTACAATTTGCGGATTCGTGTCGCTGTAGATTTCTATATTGAGTCGTGAAATCTATTCGGAAACGGGCTTATCTCATGTAGTTGGTAATTGGAAGACGTAGTACGCTATTTAATACCTATAGATTACTATATTTAGTATATGTTAAGTATTTCTTCGGTTTGTCGCCGTGTGCCCTATAGTGGTAGTCACATGATATAAACTATCTAATTAAAACATCGAAAATCATAATTTGTGGAACGTCTTGAATTTTGAAAGCAAGGTTGCTTTATCTTCGTGGCAACGGGGTCAAGTGCGGTGAGTGCTAGTTTTTGATCTTAAAATATTTTATTCATCTTGCATATATTTCACTATTTTTAAGCTTTTTTAAATACATAATCAATACTTGTTTCTGATTCGCTTAATCATATTCTGATAAAGCAAGAATTTAGCATTTATATATTATATTTTCCATTAACCTACAACTTTAATAATCTTATTTTTTTTGTAGTGACCATTGGGTTAAGATACCGATTTGTTGGTGGATAATTGCGTATCTCATTAGTGAAATTCATGTAATTTGATAATGGTTTAGTTCAAATTTACAGAGAATGTAATTATTACATCGTTTAGTGATCACGCACATTGTTTTACGTATTTTCATTTAAATTGAACAGTATTATTTGTGGAATAAGTCCTATATATTGCTGTATAGGTAGTAAATTGAATTTTTGGTAGAATTTCTCTGAATTTTCCCTCATAGTATTGTTGGTTTTAATATTTTTTCTTTTCAGGCTTATTTCATTAAAATTTCAGTTTATTTGTAACATCAAGCATATAATTATTAACACTTGCCCTGTCGCGTCTCAAAACTGATGTATCGATATTAATTTGCATTTATGAGAGGTTAAGCTCAAATGTGTAAATTTACCTGTTTTTTTTCCTTATCTTTTATCTAAATTTCTATCTCAATGCGAGATAGTGAGTACCTTATCTTTGACTTTAATTAATTGAGGTGTAATTACGCTCAATTATCGTATATGTGCCAAGGGCCATATATAAAAGACTAGAAATTACTTATTTGGAGTTATAAGACTTGTTTATAGAGAGGTTGTATGTACCTCTATTTTTCTGTTTATCATTAAATTCAAGTTATCTTTTATTTAGATTTGCCGAGAGCCACTGTTTGGAACGTAGTTCCATAATTTTGTTTTGAATTTTATATCTTAAAGTAAAGAAAAAGCATATCTTGAGTAACAGTAGTTATATAATTTTTGCTTAACAGAAGTTACTTGCAATTTTTGCTAAACTTAAAATTATAATTATTTAAGTTTTTTATTATACTTGCTTTAACCAGTAAATTTGCAAATTGATGAATACTACCTCCTGTGTAATAGTCTAACTGAGGGCCACAGGATTTTTCCTGTGAATATTTTTTTAATTAGCGATATATATTGGTCTAAGATTAGGTCATTATTTTTTTTCATGTAAACTGCGTTGGCGGAAGCAGGAAGTAGCAGGTGTTCGTCCACCTCGTTGTAGCAGTTTGGGAATAGGTAGAAGGGGTGACAGTAGAGGTCCCGATACGATCGAATGGTTACAGAATAATTGGACGAGCATTAGCCAACCAGAAGGTAGGTTGTTTGTAAAGACCAGTGAATTCGTCTAATTCTTTTATTAATTTTTTAAATCTTTTAATTTTCATTCTTATTGCTAGTCAATTTATTAAAAAAAAAACTATATTTCAAATAATTTCATATGTTATATTTACATCTAATTATATAGATTTCAATTTTTCAAATTTTATCACTCATATTTGTAAATTAATTATAAAATTAATATATTAATGTTTTAAAATTCCGTTGTTTGATCGAGATCTGTGGGACAGGAATTATAAGGGCAAATTTTTGATATTCTTATCTTTATGGTTATTGATCTTTAAGTTTTTATACTCAGTTTGCATTGTCTCTAGCAACTCTGGCGCCCAAAAATATATTTAATAAAAGAGACAACTCACCCCCTCAGAAAAAACGAATCTCATACTTTTAAATTAAATAAATTAACTTTCGCTACAAATTAGTGTCCAACTAAATTTATCCTTACAAAGTGGCGCCCTACTTTCGGGGCACTATTTTCGTTACATTAGAAGCAACTTTGACTGGCTCTAAAAAGTCTGGAACCTATTTGAGGTGCTTAAACTTTTCAGAGTTTACGGAAGCACTTCTCTATTGAACGGAAAGAGTTCAGTCAAACTGTAGTTTAAAAAGGAAAGTTGTGGTGTAATTGTTATTAGTGGTTTATTTTAGGTAAAAAAAATGTTTTCAGTGATTTTCGCCTTATAACTGGCAAAGCAAGCTACTTACGCAAAGTGGTCCTGTAATAAAATAAAGTGGAGAAAATTGTCGACAATTGGTCTCACCTAACATTTTTTATACATCGTGTGGTTTTCTTGCAAAAGAGTGTTGAAACGTCGAGCTACTTCAGTATTTTTTGGAAAATAGCAAAAAACACCATCAATTTATATTTTTTATTTCATGTAGGTAAATATTGTTCTATTGGCCAATAAAAGACGTGAATTTCTGTACAATTTAAATCTATTTATGCATAGTCACGTCTCCCAGGATTTTTTCAAGGCAGCCTTCCAGTTCTAACGCCTGAAATAAATAATCGTTGACTTAATTCTAAATGTTTACAATTTATTGAATAAATATGGACACCCATTAAGAATTTCTGTCCAATTTATATGTATGTATTTATGCCAAATTGGATGTTGTCCTGTATGCAGACCTAAGGTAGCATTGATACCTCAATTTGTTCAAGGGTGTGTCTTTCTTGTTAGTGAATTTGTACAATGCAGTAAAAAAGCTAAAGCCAGCATTAGTAACAGTGTCAGCATGTGCCGTAGGGTCTTTAAAAATTTGAATGGTCTTAGTTACAGCAGGGTTTCTCTTGAGGGTTTGTAGAACCTTATTTTTTCTACTTTGAATGAGACTGAGGTTGTGTCACATCCTCCCCTGGCATGCAAAAACAATATGCTGTCACTGATGGATTGGTCTGGTTGGCAGTCAGGAGAAAAAATTAGTTTCGAAACTGCGCCTTTACCCGGCTTTAGAAATTATATATTTGAATGTACACCCCGACAATGACCAATCATTATCACCAGCAAATCTACATCTTCACTCACAATAATTACAGAGCTATGCTGTTGTGCAAGATCCATTCGGATCCTCTTGTGCCTGCTTTGTGTGAATGCCAGGTGCTGCAAAGTTGTCCTTCAACATTGAAATAAGACGGATTTTGTTTTTCATATTGCCTAGGAATTTTCCTTCCTACTAACATCTGTTCGCGTGATCTTCTTGCTCGCTCAGCATATGTATTACCATCTTGAGGGTAACCATTGAAGACGGATACATCACTGTTCTTGCACTTGAACTTAACAAATGCAAGAAATAGCTAGACCCTGTGCAGCAAGTATCCTTCATCTATGACGCACACCCTTGCAGATTTGCCTGTTCAGTTGGTCTGAATGCTTTGTATAAAGCAGAATTGGTTCCTTTTCCCATACCATAGTCGTCAAAAAGAGGCATCGGATAAGGGCACAGTTCGTATTTCAAGTTCTTCATCAGATTCCTTAGCAATAATTGTGATCGGTTGAAAAATGGTCGCAGGATTGATCACTTATTGCATTTTTCGTCGAAATCACCGCCTAGAATTGTATCAACTGCTATTTTCCAGATATTACTTGCTTATCTGCGATTGGTGGGTATGTTTAAACGCAAATACCATTAAAAATAAAATCGACAATTCTCGGCAACCATATAAAACGTCGCGCGCCGAAAGTCACTCGTTGAAGACCTATTAGTTGTGTTTGTTTTTTTCAATAGCGGTAAGTAAGTTTTTGTCCCCTTAGTAATTTATGAATATGTAATTTGTTTAATATATAATTTTTAACTTGATTTTTTTATCGCAATTTGTTGTTACGTGTCTAGTTGGCATACTATACTAGGCAAAGTTTATAAATTATTGTTTGTTTTTTGAGAAAAATATGTGTTGTTCTAAAACCTGTGTCGGGGCAAGTTGGCACATGGCTTCCGGGGCATGTTGACATATACATATGTTCAAATTATGACTCGGATGATTCTGACTATTAACTTTTGATGTTTAAATAACTGTAAACTTTATACTGCTTTCTGTTTTAGCTTTTTGACGTTTTTTTTATTCTATTTTACTTCATATTCTCTTAGAAGGTAATAAATGGCAAATGAAAAAAAATTGTTTCTGTGTATATAACTTACATATGCCAACTAACCCAACCCAACCAATGTTGGCACACTTACACTGATGTTTTAAAAAACTGTAACTATTTAACTTTTTTTAATATAGACAATTTAAATACTCCAAAATTTAGGGAAAATATGCAAATCTGCTTTTGCATATTTTGTCATTCAGATCAATCGTCTGAAGTGCCAAATAAAAAATTAATTTTGAAATGTGTGCCAACAACTAGCCCCGGTCTCCCCTACCATTTGACTGAACTATAAAAACCGGACTATCCGAAGACAATTTGATTATTTCCGATACATGCGGGAAGCGAATTTAATCTTTTTTTTTTGCTGGAAATCTTGCCCAAAAATATTCTTGGGTGAATGGAATGATTTCTACAGCTATTACCTTTTTTTTTTGGATATATCCAATTAGTACGAAAGCGTAGAGCTGCTATGCCAACATTGAAAAATATTTTCAGAAAAATTGACACTTTTTCTGTCAATTTACACTTTTTCTGTCAATTTCCACTTTTTCTGTCAATTGACACTTTTTCTGTCAATTTACACTTTATCTGTCAATTGACACTTTTTCTGTCAATTTGCACTTTTTCTGTCAATTGACACTTTTTCTGTCAATTTACACTTTTTCTGTAAATTTACACTTTTTCTGTCAATTTAAACTTTTTCTGTCAATTTACACCTTTTCTGTCAATTTAAGATTTTCGCATGCGTACGTGCTAATTCATATATTTTTCAAAGTTGTTTTATTTTTGATTTTGGGTTTGCCTTGGGAAAGTTTGGGTTAGTCTTGTTGGGTTGCGCCCTCGGAGCGAGTGAAGCGAACGGAGGGCCATTCGTGAATTGATATATTAGAACGATAAAGCTGCACTGCTGCTAAACGCCCAGGCAATTTTCACTTTTCGAACCTGCGCGTTTGGCAGCAGCGAAGTGATCGTTCTAATATATCACTTCAAGCATGGCCTTCCATCCGCTTCGCTCGCTCCGGGGGCGCAACCCAACAAGACTAGCCCAAGGCATGCCCAAAATCAAGAATAAAACAATTTTCAAAAAATACCTATATGAATTAGCACGTACGCATGCGTGAAGCCTCAAAATTGGTGTGCCTAGACGCGAATGGTAGAAAATCTTAAATAGACAGAAAAAGTGTAAATTGGCAGAGAAAGTGTCAATTGAGAGAAAAAGTGTAAATTGACAGAAAAAGTGTCAATTGACAGAAAAAGTGTAAATTGACAGAAAAAGTGTATATTGACAGAAAAAAGGTCACTTGACAGAAAAAGTGTAAATTGACCGAAAAAGTGTAAATTTTCCTGAAAATATTTTGCAATGATGGCATATACGCTTTCGTAAATTTGACAATGAAAATGAAAAAGTTATAAAATATGATTTTTTGAAATGATATGATTGTTGCAATTTGAGCGGCTCTAGAAAAGTTTAGAACAGTAAAAATACTATCTACGACTGTATAGATAGATTTTTGTGTACTGCGTACTTTAAAAACGGCAAAAAGTTTGTAAATATGATTTTTTTTATGATATTTTTATCCTATTTTGAGCGGCTCTAAAAATTTGGAACCTCTTAAATACCGCTATCATTATTAGCATCGTTTTGGAACGGAATGGTAATGTATAATTCTTGCTCTGGTGTTAAATATTAAAGACACCATATTATAATAGTCAGCCATTTCGCCACGTTGCTACAATGCTAAATTCAGTCTGCCCAAATGTAGGAAAATTGTGTTTCTTTTGCCGCCGCGCCGCTGTCTTTATTAATAGTTTGAAGAACTTAATGAGATAATTGGAAATATCCAGTATCGAGTGATACTTGGAGGTATCGACATTGGTGACATGGATAGGTAATAGATTGAAATATTCTAGTATCATATATAACGAATAAAACTGGATTAGATCCGGCCGATTGATTACAACCATTTTTTCATTTTCAATCGATCTTGTGCATCTGTTACTTGCATACGCTTTTCAAACATCCTACGCCAGACAGTTAATATTCGCAGCGCGCTTCTAATTTAAATAATAAATATGGGTCGATTTTGGATTTAATTTGAGAACATAAAATTTTAAGGCTTTAAAACCAAGTTGATATCGCTAAATCAGTCAGTCAGTAGGTCATTTTGCAGACGTTACTTGGGGAAGTAAAGAACAGGTTAGTTCGACCGATAATAAACCCACGCACATCGAAAAATATAAGTACCACGATAAAAAGTGAAATGATACGCGCCGTAACGTCGAGACCGGCTTGTTGCATAACGTATTAAGTAAGATCGGGTCGGATCCACTATGCGGGGACCATGCCCAAAATTCCGATCGATCGCAACTGGACCGAAAAATTTAACGAGTTTACGCACATTTACCGTAACGATAACGATAACGGGTATTCTGCATTTTCAACTCTTCTGACTCATTACTAGGCTATTGTCAGACAAATATTTTAGGACGATTTACTAAAGCAAGGCATAATAAATTTAACTATTGTTAAATAGCATACTAGGTATGATTAACATGGTATTGTTGCGGATTTGCCCAGAATACAAGTGCTGAAAATGGTGCAACATACTGCACCATAGCAGCAGCAATATCAACAGTCACAACAGTATCAACTTCCGCAGCAGTATCAATCATAACAGCAATATCAGTCACCACATTTTTAATAGTTCCAGTATGAATAGCCACCTCATGAATCGTCATTTTCTATTTCCGCACTACTTCTTTCTCCACCGTCATCGTCAGTAGCCACCCACAACAAATACTGCTTACGATTCACAAACCCCGTTCAGTTGAGTCACAATTAAGTAGATTCTCAGTCAGATGTTTAATTTACCTATTGATTATCATTCGTGAATAATAGTATATTATGATATAAGTGTATAAGAGGGCCTTTAAAGCACGCGCGACATATTTCAAAACACGACGCGCAGCAGAGTGTTTTGTAAGTCGCAAGGGCTTTAAAGGCTCTTATACACGTATATCATATACGCTATTTTTTATTACGAATGCATCATATTCTCAAAAATGTTTTACTTTTTTGAATTACGAATAAAGCAATGTTGATTTTAAATGTGTTCCTTCATTTTGCCATATAGTAATTTAAACGGCAGGTAAATATCTACGTAAAAAGGGTAGATCAAATGTTTCTATAGCAACCATTAAAAAAGTAGGTGCACCAATAGTTATTTGTGTATTTAGAGCGCAAAGTAACGGATTGCCGCTTGAGAAAGAATGTTACTGCGCGACGCGTAGCGGAGCGCAGTAATCTTTCGAAAACGGCAATCTTACTTTGCACTCGAAAAACACAGAGAACTTTTTCTACAGCCGCAATTTTTAAAATTAAATCCACATTTTTCTCTATACTTATTCTGAAATTTGCAAATGACTGTCAGTTTTGACATATTATATTCGGGCTTCGGGCATATTTAGAACAGGATTGCCAGCAACAAACTGTAACAAACGCACGACTGTCATTTATTTATCTTCGGTTTCCATGACCATTCATAGCACACTAGACGGAAAAAGTGAGATTTTTCTTTTCCATGTTCGCGCTAGAGCGCAAAATGAGGATCCACGGCATTCGTCGATTTTGCGATTTGATTTCAATTTAGTAATTAGTTATTTTGCGCGCGGCTGTAGAAAAAATATATTTTTTGTCATACGCTCCCAAAAATAGCTATTTTACGGACTCATTTGAGTCCTTAAAATGCTTCTTTTTAGGCCTAGTCCCTAAAAGTCGTCATGGCAACTTTTTCGGACTATTCCAAAATTCCTGAATATGTTTAAATGTCAAAAATTTCGAATGACATGACAAAATTGTCAAATAGTTGCTACGATATCAAATTCTAAGCTAACTTTGTCGTACATTATTATTTCAAAAATTATGTTAAATTTGCATATTTAGGCGTTCTCAAGAATTGCAAAAAAGCGCATAAATAAAAGTTAAATTTTGGGAGCGTATGACAAAAAATAGTGTTTGTCACACGTACCTAAATGAAGTTTTTCACGACTCATCTGCTATTCCGGACTCGGCTAATGCCTCGTCCGGAAACAGCAATGATTCGTCCTGAAAAACTCCATTTTAGGTACTTGTAACAAAAATAACTATTTTATTACGCATGCATCAAAATCAACCATTATCGCACGCTGCAGCGTGCTTAAAATGATGTTTATGATGCGCCTACTTTTTCAAAGGTTACTATAGAAACATTATCTGATCATGTCAAATGTGACAGATTAATATATTTGTCAATATATCCCTTAAGTTAAATATTTAAAACATTTTTGAGATTATGATGCATTCGTAATAAAAAATAGCGTATGATATACGTGTATAAGAGGCCTTTAAAGCCCTTGCGACTTACAAAACACTCCGCTGCGCGTCGTGGTTTGAAATATGTCGCGCGTGCTTTAAATGCCCTCTTATACACTTATATCATAATATACTATTATGTAACACTTACTTAAATGTTACAGCAACTCGTTTTTCACCGAAATCGTTTGTTTACATTTAGTATTTTGTTTATAAATTTTATACTTCACATAACTCCTAGAATATTTTGGAATACATCCGAAAATAAATGAAAAATTTTGTGTGATCTTTTAGTAACAAATTACATATATAAAATATGAAAATGACCGTGTTTCTTTCTCTTCATATTTATTAATGAACTTCAAATTGTTTGATTTTCGCCCGAAATATCTATGCTCTTCAATTGCTAACAGAGCGTCTTCTTCGACGTCCATTGTAACCAATTGCAAATTTGTTTGCATCTTATATACCTGCGACATTAATTTGTCGCAGCGTTTCCGCTGCAGCGACAAAGTCGCTGGTTTGGCCGTATCCTAAGAATGGAACAATAGATTTATGGTAACCGAAATACTTTTGATTGAAATCTAGTATTTTCTAAATATCTAATAAAAACTCCGTCAATCGTCGTGTCATATTTTGTTGTGCCGAGTTATTGGCTAAAAACTCACCAATTAGGCATTTCCAATTGTATCGACTCGACTTTTTGGTATGTTGTACTCGTAACCGGCTTTGGCAAAGAGAGATCGACAGGAGATATATTGGCTGGCCTATGTTACTCATGTAGGGCAATTGAGAACGACGGTGAATCTCGAACGATTACGTTGGATATATCGAAGGAATTCGACAGAGTTTGGCATGACGGATAGCTCATCAAACTGCCGTCTTTCGGAATGGCAACGTCTCTCTGCAGCTGGCTTGCCAGTTTCCTTAAGAACCGATCTCTGCGCGTTGCAGTTGATGGATACATCTCACACACATTCACCATTAATACGGGCATGCCTCAGGGTGCAATACTCTCACCAACTCTGTTCCTCATCTATATTAATGACCATATAATCCTGTTTATAGTTTTGAAGATGACACTAGGTACCTTAGAACCCCAATTTAGATCAGAAAAACCTGCAAAACCTCAAGCAACCACGTTTACCAAGAAAGCAGGATCGACCATTCCTCATCCTCGTCAATCGAACTACTGAGCGTCTCGGTCAACAGCAATACGTCCTGGCATGACCACGTTGCCAACATCGGAAAATCAGCCTCGCAGAAGTTTGGTTCAATATTTCGCAACAAAAAACCGTATATACCGCAGCAGCTGCTCTTGCTCTACAAAGCACAAATAAGATCGTGCTTAGAATTTTGCTCTAACATCTCGCGTTGGTGTGCCGCACCTCAGCACATCCTAAAACACTGGATTCTCTTCAGAAGTGAGCTGTGCGGTTCGGCGACCTATTATCAATAGGAACCGCCACTCGCTGCGTCACTTGACTTCTGGCCACCGAAGCATCCTTGATCCGTAGCCTGAACCGCCGCGCCGGAGGCACTCCATTTACCTAGATGTTATGATAGCTTACTGGAGTTGTCTTGTAAATGCAAGCCATTAATATTTTGTATATATAGTCTTGTATATAATGTGCATGTTGTATATAGTGTGCTGTCCCAGTTTTAATATTATGAGCTCCTGCTCCACGAGGGCAGTTCAAGCATGGTTTTTGCTAATTTTTCCATGCATAACCAACCCTATAATAAAATATCACACGTAAGAATGCACTCTCTAACTCCAGCTCCGGCTAATTCTGAACGCAGCGACATTGAAGGGTATTCCCACGTAATGTACAAGTTGCCAGCAGTACTACTGCCCTTAGTTTTAAGTAGGCTAATACAACAGCCCCCTATGGGTGTCATTTTGGTAGGCCACGGCGTTGATTGAACAACGCCAGGCAAAACTACCAATTTTAGTAGATAATAAAATATCTAAGACGTACTTAGGCTAAGTTTTGTAGCTCAATGTATCAAAATAACCAAAATAAATCATGTCAAGTCAAAACTCGCCGAGAATACTGTTTTTAAATGCCTGTTTCGCAATATTTGCAGTTTTTTGAGGTGTGCGTCGGCCACCCAGCACCAGACTGGTGCTCCATAAGTCAAATATGGCCTAATAATAGACTAATAAAGGATAAGCTTATTTATAGGGCTGAGACAGGAGCCATTCCTGATTAAAGGCTTCAACTTTTGTAGGGCATCCCTGTTTTTGACATGCACATGGGCTATGTGCTTGTTAAAGTTGAGCTTTGAATCAAGAATGATTCCTAGGTAATTTACGGGATTTTTAGGGTGGATAGGGATGGATTCAATATTCGTAAACACGGCCAACTCCATTTTGCCGGGGTTGAGCCGTATCTTCCAGTCAGTGTAGAACTGTGTTATTAGCTCCATATGAGCGCTTAAATTGTTAATCGCCTCCTGCGCAGTGTAGGAGTGCGAACAGAGGGCTGTGTCGTCCGCGTAGAACGCTAAGGACGTTTCAGGGTGGGACGGAAGATCTGCTGTGTAATAACTGAATAGCTGTGGCGATAGTACCGTTCCCTGAAGCACCCCCGCCTTGATCTCTCTCCGGGATGAGTGGGATTTACCTATACGCACCGAGAAGGCGCGCCCGGCCAAGTATGATTCTAATAGCGCTGCGAAGTGCAGTGGAAAGCTGTGTTTTTGTGAATAACTTGTGTAGCAAGGCATCATGCCACACCCGGTCGAAGGCTCTCTCAATGTCCAGGAGTAGTAGGGATATGCAATGCCCTATATTGAATCCGTCATATATGTCCTGCACGATTCTCGCAGCAAGCACGCAAGTGCCATGCTCGCTGCGAAAACCGAACTGCTCCCGGGGGAGTACATGACGGTCCAGGGCTATCCTGTTCATCCTGGACAATAAGAGCTTCTCGGTGAGTTTGCTCAGTGTATTGAGTAGGGAAATGGGTCTATAAGAGCTGGTAAGCTTAGGGTCTTTCCCGGGCTTAGGGAACAGTACTACGTACGTGATCTTCCAGGAGCTAGGGAAATGTTTCAGACGGAATATAGCGTTCACAATGTGCATTAATTGTATCAGGGTTTTGGTAGGGATGTTTTTAAGGAGAAGGTTAGGGATCGTATCAGGTCCCGGAGCCTTATTCTTTGGTAGTTTCTCCATTACAGGGGATGGAATTGGATAACGTTTTTTAAAGGGCCTTATTTCCTCTGTGATTCGAGCGTGCAATGGCACGGTGTCCGGTATTTCTCCATGTACACTCTCGAGAAAGTCAGCGAAGGCATCAGTCTTCCCACGGTCATTAAGGATATCCTCGCCATTATGTAGAATGACGGGAATTTTAACTGGGCCTCCCCTAACTTGTCTCGCAAGCTTCCATAGGGAACCATCGTCCGTGCCGAGCTCATTCACAAACTTCATCCAAGACATCTCCCTGTATTTTCGGATATTCTCCCTAATCTCAGAGCTTTGACCCTAGTTTTGTCAATTGCAGCGCGATTTCTCTGCCATCTACGCCGAATTCGATTCCGGAAACTGATTAGGTTTATGATTTCGTCAGGAAGAGTTTCCACGAATAGTTTCTTCCTGACTACGGGACATAAGGCGTCTCTGACGTGCTGGATGTTGCGGGTTAGAGTGGCAAGTTCTGTCTCAAGCTCCTGGGTGGTTTCAATTTGCCACGGAATGACAGTTGCCTCGTTCAGCCTTTGTCCGCCTTCCGGCCGCCTAGCGTTAGTTAGGCTCATCTTAATTGGCAAGTGATCCGAGTTAAAGTTGCTAATAACTTTAGGCAACGCTACACCTGCCATTCCCCGGGTCATTGCTACATCCAGGAACGAAGACCGGTTTCCACTGTGGAAAAATGGATAATTTGTTCGATGATACACGATTTCCAGGTTGTTTTCTAACATGTTTCTTAGAACAGTGCCCTTGTGTGTGGTATATACGTCGCCAAACTGGATATGTTTGGCATTAAAGTCGCCAATTAATAAATATTTCTTGCCGGGCTCTAAGAATACTGTAAAGTCGTTCTGCGTAAGTCGAAGTGCTGGTGGAGCGTAACCACCGGTGATGCATAGGCCGCCGTCCAGCTCGATAGACACGTATTCTATGATCGAATTTAGGCGAGATCTTCTTTTATACCTCAGCGACCTATGCACCAAGCAGGCCACTCCCCCTCCAGGGGTACGCTTATCGAAACGCTCGACGGTATACCCGTGGATTTTCAGCAAAAAGTCTGCTGGCAAAAAAGTTTCGAGTAGAAAAACAACCTGAAAGTTGAAACTATACAAAAAAATGCGTACATTCGCCCAGTTTTTGCCTGATACCGTTACAATTCCAGGATAATACATGTATGGCAAACATTGGAAAATTAAATCATCAGTTATATGTTATACTTATTAATTTTTCATGTGTAAAGAACTGAATTGTTCCTTGCATTATACGGACCCTGTCGCCCTTGCATGATTTAAGCATAGAACAGTACTCGTCTAATGCAAAGAACAATTCGGAGATGTTGACAAGCGAGTTTATCTCGTTGATAACATTATGCAATATTTGCTGAGGTGGTACCTACCCTATTAGGCCTTTGATCTGGCGGTGCCTGCTGAGGGGCGGGTCCCAAAGTGTTTGGGAAGTCGGTTTCATTAATTATTGTTGTTTGTAGTTGATTCAATTTATAGACGTACACCGGGCAATCAGGGTTGATTGACCGGTGTGGGCCGCCACAATTTGCACATTTAACTATGTCAGAGGTGCATGATGTTATTTCATGCCCCTGACCGCACTTTGAGCATTTAAAATCCCTTTTACAGTAAGTCATCGAATGACCATGCCTCTGGCAACGGCGACACTACATTATTGGCTTGGAACTGCGGCGGTTTTCCCAGGATATTTTTATGTTCATAAGCGTCCTGACTTCTTGTTGTAGGTTTTTGAGCGTAACTGTAGCATCAAATACTACTAGGTATAACGGTACCTGAGTTTTACGTATTTCAAACACGTTTTTCGTTGCAAGATCGTGTTCGTCTTGTATTTGACGCTGGATTTCCGCGATGAGGATGTCTCCGTTCAACCCCCGTAGAACGAAGGCTCTTGTTTTTTGATTACGTTCTGCGTAAGAATGGTATTTCAAGTCTTCGCTATCGCAGTTGCGTTTAAACACCTGCCAATCTTTTTCTTGCTCAATATATATATAATCGTGCTGTTTTTCGCATATTTTATTGCAAATTTATCAATGTGCATTCGGTGCATATCGTCCTGCAGTTTTCGGTGACTGGTTATTTTGCCCTGCAGGACTATCGGGGGTGGTGGACCAGGTTTTGCCTTAAGGGTAGCTTGTGCCTTCTTTTTAAGTCTTACACTAGTGAGAGTTGAGGGTTTCTTGGCTTGGTTTTCGACTGAAGTGGATATGACGCTACTGTCGTCTTTCAAGTCGGACAGCGCCTCATATCTGTTTTGGGTGGGTACTTTTGAGGGTTCTCCAAAATTGATATTCACGACTTTCACATTCTTTTTGAATCCTATTGTTTTATAGGGCATTTTGAATGGCTCTTTTTCGTTTTCGGATACCAGGAGAGCAGAATCGTCCAGTATCCTACTCTCTTGGTCGCTTGTGGCTAGGCTTTTCTCTAAGGGGCTCTGTGCTTGCCTCTTCCTGCTTTCCTCGTTGGACACGTCCATATCCAGGGGCTCTTCTTTGCGGCTCTTTTTGTTGCCGTTTCTTCCTGTGTCTCTTTTTGATTTTACGTCTTTCCTGAGCGGAGCAGACGAAGGTTAGAGCTGATGAAGGGCTTTTAAATGATCGATGGCGATATTTGATTGAGGGATTATACAGGATGTACTTTTTCCCGTGACACTTTGTAGCTCTGCATGTGATTTAGCGCATTCGGCGCAATTTACTATGTTTTTAGCTAGTTCGCTATGAATGTACCTACATTTATTCAGTACCCTGTCGCTGGGTGCACTACTTCGGATGCCTACAGATTGCAGGGATGCACAATCGTCGTCCTGATCCATTATTAATGCTTTAAAAGCCGGGGATCCGTCCCCGGAAACGAAGAAATTTGCCGCAAAAAGCTCTATGCAGCCTTTACTAGTCACTAATAGCGTGAAAAGCAGGCCTATTAATACACGGTTCAATCCGAAAATCGCGGTTGAAAATTCGCAGTGCGCTTTCTGGGCACACCAGTCAGTCCTATTCAGTACGAAACCAAAATAGGAGTCACGGCGAGGGGAAGAAAGCGTGGAAAATGTATGATTGCGACGGACACTCCAGAAAAGGAGGAGCTGGAGGAAAAGCCGAGAAAGACCGACTTAAAAAATGGGAGGGTTGTGAAGAAAAAAGTGATGATTGAAGATGATTCTACCGATGAGGATGAGGAGGAAAAGGTTACGCAGGATTCTTCTTCGGAATGGGAAGAGGCAGAAGAACACGAAAAGTGGCTTAAGAATGCACATGATGCTGCAAAGGATGACTTTGCGGTTGTGAAAGTATCTGGGAAAACATCAACGACAGGAAGGAATTATGTGGCGCGGAAGTTAGTTTCTAGAAGCGTTTAGATCCATCAAATCGCTTCAAGATTACAGAAGAAGAATTTTCTTTCTAATATTGGAACTACTGAATTTAGCTTGCAATAATATGCATTTTGTTCAAATTAATTTTGTTTTGTTTAGGTATCGGGACTTATATGTTAATAAATTTGGTTTTTAGCAAAAATTCTTGACTATCAATTCCCGAACATATCCAAAGTATCCCTTGTGTCTGTCCAATCTTACCCCAGATCTGGGTATGCGATGGACAGTTGAGGTATAGCAACTTTTAGTCCTCTCCCAATTTTCGGGAATTAGTATATAGCAAAATAATATCAATAAAGAACTAGGAAACAAATGACGCAAAAATTGTAAACACATAGGAATCAAGGAATTAAAAAAAATAAAGTCCTAAATGTGTCCAATGTATCCCCGCTCCCCTATACTGTTATAGTTGTTATTGTTTAAGGTATAGCTATCGCTCAGGTAAAATATTATATTTTTGATCATTAATTTCGTTGATAATCTGAGAACTACTGAACCAAATAGGCAACAACATAGGTTTTTGGAATCAGGGAAGCCAACCCTTCATTCTAAAAAATAATATACAGGGTCTTCGATTTAAAAAATGCAAGATATGTCCATAACTTTTTCACCCACTGTATATTATGAGCTTTGCCATGGCAAAAAAAAATTGCAAGACATCTACCATTTGCTTTTTGATTCATTTCAACAGGTGAACTAATAAAAGAGCTATATGCGTTTAGATGGGGACAAGCAAAAATGAAGGGTCTCTAAATTTCACCCTTAAATATTAAACAATATTAATCACTATGGGTATTTTAAATGGCTCATTCTGGATATGACATTCTTTTGCGGCCTTGCCAAATTGTGATGTTTTAAAAAAAATTGTCTTTTTTTATTACCGAGTAGTAGTAGTAAGTAGTTAAGTATTATTAGCTTAGCACGTACACATGATGACTCAAGAAACCATATGAAATGCTCCGACTTAAAATCTAGTAATTCCCCATTTCGCAATTCAATATAATATTACACACTTAATAAAAATACGCTAAATATATTATGGCAAAAAGCGTATGGAATGACACGGATTTCGTAACATTTAAAATTATTATTACGCGCTAAATTTTAGAATCGGGTTGAAAAATCGCTCCGACAGCTGCAAAAATTATTAGGTGTAGTATGCATTAGCCAAACGCCATTTACCCATATAAATATAAATTCTATAACGGATACCTTTACTAATACGCGTAAACATTTCAAATAATTTTCTAGGAAAAAGGTGAGGCCGATGAAAGTGACCCATTATTTTGGTAATTTATTTTTAATGTACTATGTACCGGGTGGTCATTAATATATAAGAATATATCCAGGAATATATTTTACATTGATGATCGCAATAATTCGATTTCGTCTAATTAACAATCGGCATTAAAAACATGAACCCATTATCACTCGGTATTTCTGAAAAACAACAATGAAAGTATGTAATATTTGAAGCATCCGGATGTATAATTTGTTAAGTGAGATTTTACCCACTTTTAACTTTATTATATTAAAAGCTTGTTAAGTGACTACTTTACATGTTGCCTTACTTTATGTGACCGAAATACCACAGATGACACAATCGCAAATGGACCTCGCACCGGACCCATGAGTATTTTGGAACCATATGATTTTCTTTAAATTTTAATATATTATGGGTATTGATAAGTACTTCACAAAAATGTACTATATTTTATACTCTTAAATATATGCTATGGAATTTTTTGTATCGTTTTTCAGATGATTCTGGCGTTCTTAATATGAATATGAGTTTTTATTTTTTTTTATTCTTTTCTTTATTTTTATTTTAATTTTTTTTTATTATGCATTTTGCTTTGGGGTAATTTTGATTAGTTCTGAATTTTTATATTGGATATAATATTTTGATTTGTTTTTT
>MU186816.1:0-20795 GCA_016904865.1 Pissodes strobi
AAAGTTTGACACCCTGTATCTTGGAAACTATGCATTTTCGGACCCATGTTCATATGAAAAAATGTTCATGTTTTTTTATGTAGAATCACCCTCTGGAATATGGCGACGCTATTTCCGGACACCCTGTATAATACTGCCGTCCTAAATTAAAAGGCGGCAAGTCTGAAAAGTATGTTTTTGAGAAAAACGTCGAAACATATTTTCATTTATCTAACATATTTGGTAATAGTTTATGTGATTTTTTTGTTTTTCGTTGGTAGAATAAATAAGAATATGTTTATTCCAAGAGCAATCCCGATATTTACTCAGTTTTTTTGAGAAATATGTTTATTACTGCCTTCTTACCACTGACTTTATCAGCGAGACTTGCGTATTTGTAAGTAAAAAGACGGCAACTAACAAAAATCAGCTCACTTGCCGCCTTTTAAGTTAGACTTCTTTGAAGTGCCGCCATTGTCTCTAATGGCAAAAAAAACTTTTTTTAATTGTAAAACAAGCACATTCATTATATAAAATTTCAGTTTTTTTTTCATTACAAAGGTTAATAAAATATATATTTTTATTTTTTTATTAATTTTGCTGGTATAATATTTAAAAGATTGGTTTTCTTAGACTGCTTCTCTTGGGTATCTATGCATCTATTCTATTAAAACTAATATGATTTACATTATACAAAAATATTCTTACAGGATTATACGAGTTGTATTTAAAAAAAAAGGATTTTGTATTTGATGTAGGTAATGGGTAAATGAGTACACTTTAGACCCCTAAATATAAAACAATAAAATTGAAAATTATTAGTCTTGGTGACTTAAGTTTCTAATAAATAGTCTAAAATTAAGCTACATTTCAGATACATTTAATAAACTGAGTAAAAAACAATATACTAGCTAAATATAAAACACTAAAATTGCAAATTATTATATAATTAATATAAAATTAAGCTACAGTAAAAAACAATATACTAGCTGAATATAAAGAATAAAATTGAAATTTATTAATCTTGGTGACTTAAGTTTCTAATAATTAATCTAAAATTAAGCTACATGTAATAAAATGACTAAAAAAATATACTAGCTAAATATAAATCAATAAAATTGGATGCGGCATATGAGGATCCGGCTTTTTAACTTACATTTTTATGACGTTCTGGCTTTTCAAATAAATACAAGAGGGAGCAAACTAAGCATTCCCACTTCTTTTCTTAGTAATGTTCAATTGCCGCCTTTTAGCTGTGATATTTATACATACATTTTAAACAATTTCTAAGAAAAAAAGAAGTAACTAACGAAATGCCGCCTTTTTATTTAGATTTTGTCGAATACCGCCTTTTAATTTAGAAAAGGGATTACGTAGCACACTTACTGCTAACTTAATTTTTAATTTTTGAAGAAAAAAAAAATTTCTGGCTTCAGAAATATTTTTTTTTTAAATAGAGGACATCCGGGAGAACTCAAAAATGCAGAAAACAAGAAATATCCAAAACATCACTTGCCGCCTTTTTTCTTATGAGGGCAGAATAGAGCTCGATACAGTTTGCGCCCATATCACTTGAAATCGCCTCAACGTTAAACGCAAATGGCTGCTTATTTTAAAACACACTTTTCTGTGATAGGCGTAAGATAATTTGCCTTTAGTGTGGTTCCTATAAAAAACCCCTAGCCATAATGACTAATGCATTCTTACAAATAGATGCAGCCTTTTTATTTTCTTCAAAGTTTTGAAACCCTACGATTTCATCCAGACAATAAACGAGATTAGATTTCAAAGAAATCTCATCAATGCGGAAAACACAATGGCTGTCTTGCTCTAACATAGATTTTCTTTTGATTTCCAAGGCTTTGAATACCGCCTTATTTTCTAATCCTGGCCTACAAGGAAGTCTCTCTGTAATTCTATGTAATCTCTTTTAAGTCGGTAAATTTAACATTTTACTTAAGAAATTATATGCACGAGGACTCAAAAAATGAAACGTCAAGGCAAATTGTTTTAAATCCATGTGTGATATTATTTCTTACCTTTTGAGGCAATATGCGATTTGATAATTTGTGACAAGCGTTTCTTCAGAAATATGTTACACATTTTGCAGGAACCTTTTGCATCTGGAGTATTATCAGACTTTTCTTTGGCCTGTGCTTCGAGGTTCCTATTGATTGCCTGTCTTCGAACAGTTTTTATTTCCTCCCTCATCTTCTGCTTCCTCGGGGTGTTGGTGCTTAGTCGAAGAAGAGTTTGCGTGGAAAGTGTTGGCGAAAGTAGGGAGGGGGTTAACTGTCTGGTTTTCAGAGAAAAAAACAATGCTCCACTGGAAGTATTGGGGCGTGACGCTTAAATTTAAAAAAATGTTAGTAGGTAATTTTATCTTAAATAACAGAATTTTAATAAAAAAAACTCTATATAGAAACTTACAACAGGTGTCCCAAGAAAGTTGTTCAGTTTTACTATGTACCATAGAAACCAGTGGCTTACTTGAAGTACTGGGACGTGACGCTTAAATAAAGAAAAATGTTAGTATGTAATTTTATCTTCTACGTACAATAGGATTCTGATAATAAAAAGTCTATATTAAAACTTATAACCAGTATCCAAAGAAAGTTGTTGAGTTTTACTGGGTTCCATAACAGGTTCATCAGTAGCAGGTTGACCTTTAACCAATGTTATATCTAAAAATATAAATCATATTAAAAATAATAAAAAACACATGTTTTTATTAGTGATGGAAATGCAAAGAGATTAATTTTCAGTAAGGATATATCATGGATACATACCTGACAATATAACCATTTTCTTGAAAGATTGTGATGATCTTTCTGGGTTGTCGTTCGTTTCCTCCCTGCTTGGAAATATTGTAGCGTACCGTGTTCAATGACATGCCACTGTCCGTAATCTGGCACTGAAACAATAAAAATTTAAATAAGTGGGTTTATCATCTTTCATTCAATGGGTTATTCTAAAGCACAACATCTTTTTTCTAAATAAATTAAATAAATCAATGTTTGAGAGTGTTTTTGGTGAGTTTTTAAAAAATGATTCTTCGCTATAAAGGGTTATCGTTGTATCAAAAAAAGAACAATATAATTTATTGTACTTTGTTATGTATTGGCAAAAATAATGAACATTTTATTGCATTACAATGCCTAAACTATAATAGATGGAAATCGCCTAAAAATTAGAGCAGCAAATGACAAACTAACAGACAAACATTTTCTTTCCTAAAATTAACAAACAGAGAAAATACAAATATGCACAATCTAAAACTCAATTGGTAAGGGACACACTTTCCTTATAGGCGTAGTGAAATTTCCACCCTTTGTTTTTATTTTAACTAATCGAACCTTATCATCAGCCCCTGGTATGATTTCCACGATTCTACCAAGAGGCCACCTTAAAGGGGGAACATTGTCGTCCTTTTTAGCCGCTTTGGTTGATTTTGTACTTGGTTTAGGTACTCTAACGACCATCGTTTCCAAAAATGCTGTTGAATTTTTGTACACGTTTACCTAATTGAGAGTCGGTTTTCCGGAATAGTGATAGTGCCCTTTTCCCGATACCCAATAAGGTTTTCGCCTATTAAAAATATCCAGGGGTTAAACAGGACATATGTCCAGAATTACTTGAGAGCGCACACAAGGGCCGTGAATTCAATACCGCCTCAATTTGTGCCAACACTATAGAAAATTCTTGGAATGTTATTTTTGTTTCTCCAATAACCTTTAAGATGTGGAACTTGGCGCTCCTTACAGCGGCTTCCCAAATCCGTCCCCAGTGCGGTGATCGGAACGGAATAAATTTCCACTGAATTCCTTTATTTACAAAAAAATCTATAATGCCACTTTCATTTTCCTTCTTCTTAAAAAAATCACATGACAAATAGGCCGTACTTTACACGACAGGTATTTAATTTAATCTTCCTACATTAATTTTTTCATTTTGCCATGGCACGCTTCCTTGATTTGAGACAAAAATGTTGCTTAAATTGTTCTCTAATTCGCATTGAAAATTACTACCAATATTTTATAAATCAATTCGGCCTGCTGGTGTTTCCTTCTTATCAAGTTCTCCAGGCTGCCAAAAACAGGTATGGTTTCTTAGGAAATTATCTAAAGCAGTTCATGCTAGAATAATTATATCAAGATTCGCTGGTGAAATATTAAATTACGAAAGGTTTTAGTCATTATTCCGAAGGCTTTTTCACTCACACGCCTAGCTCTGATATGCACTTTATATTCACGTACTAAATAAATTGTTCTTCTGCCAGGGATAGCAGTGTTTGTGAAAAAAATACTGCCCAAAACTCTCTTAATTTTATTGCTTTAGGAATTTATGAAAAGACTGATCGGGTCAACCGGATCATCAGCTGATAATTTTGTGTCTTTTTCTTTCAGTTGATAATAAAAAGAGACAAACACGTACAAGTAATAATCTGGAAACCGATCAGTGTTTCCGTAAACGCCTTTATAACCATGCATGAAATAAATCTATAGAACTTACATTAGTCTAGCTGCTAGGCATTCTTCGGGTGAAATAGCTTTTCGAAAGTTGGTATTTTTCCGTAATGGTAAGATTACTAGAAGTTAATAAACTTGCCACTCGACATTCTAAATTACTAAAAAAATCCATCGTCAGCCAACAAATCCAGAAATAAATGATGAAACTCGCTTTTGATAATATCATAGATCCAATACCTCCTTCTGACTTTGTCTTCACCTTCCATTTCAGCATAGGCTGCAGACAATACAAGAATTTCTTCTTCTGAGTCCGACGAACAATTCATTTTCCGGATATTTCACTTATTTAACTGATTCAAATCACTACCTCTTTTCACGTTGATGGTCAAAGCCGTTTTAAATTCTATGCGAGTCTATCATACCGAATCAATGGGCGGTGGATGCCGAATGGCCGGCCGCGGCCGTGCTTTCCGTGCTGGGCCAGTCTGTGCCGATTCAGCGGTCAACCTATTTTTTGGCAAATCCGCCATTATCTGTTGAGGGTATTGAAAATTGAATCTAGTACAAGTTACACAGTTCCTAATGATCCTTTTGATTTCTCGTAACCCATTTAGTGGCCAAAATTTCAATCTAATCTTGATAACACCGTCTGAGCTCCTCTGTGGTAAAGTATTAAATGATCGTTTTTGACCATAAGTGAAACTGTATGATTCATCCAATAATATTGGGTGCTTTTGTGAATAATTGATATTCGCGTTAGATAGCCTGCCTCCTACCCGCAAAATAACTCACTCATCAATACACGGATTAAGTGACAAAATAGCCCTGTTGTTACCTGTCTATTACCTCGAATCCGTAACATTTCGGTATAAAAATATTTTCTTTGTAAATATTTAACAATGATTAGAAGAGCATTATCCAGCTTATGCGCCATTAAACAATCTTCTCTTTTATTGCTTTTTGTTTTCGAATTATAAGCAAAATGTAGACAATATCCCAAAACCCTTTTTAATTTCGTAAAACACGAAAATTTCTGAAATATACTATTAAACTCTACTTTTGTATTGACTACTAACACCGCTTTTTCTTTCTTCTGAAATTTCCCGTAACAGGGTTCTAACTGTTTAACTGTCAAAATCAAGACCCGAACTCTGTAAGCAGCACGACCATACCACCACAGCGAATTATTTATTAAATCCTTTGATTCAAGTCCTCTAGACAGAAAATCCGCTGGATTTTCCGCTGACTTTATGTGCCTCCATTTAAGAGAAGTAGTTAGCTCTTGAACTTGCGTCACCCTATTTGCTATAAAAAATATTCCACTTTGATGGGTGGGATTTTAACCAACACATTGTTATTTGAGAATCTGTCGACAGATTAACGCTATTTATTTTAAACTCATACTTATACGTTTCAACTACTTAACTCATTAATAGTAATGTTCTTTAGAAGTGCCTTTCTAGATTTTTAAAAAATAAGTTTACACGATACCGGCTTCATGGCTTCTTTACAGATTGCCTTTAAACGCAAGCCCCATAGGCCTTTAAACTTGCATCCGCAAAGCCATGATGTTCAATTGTAATTGGTTGTTTGTCAACAAACAACCACCTTGGTATTTTTAAAACAGAGTCCCATAATGTTCTCAAGAATACTAGCCCATTTATCCTTTAATTTGTCGCTAAGCATATCATCCCAATTTAACTTTAACAACCATATTTCTTCCATGGTTAATTTTGCAACAATAACTATGGGGGCTACTAATCTCAAGGGGTCATAAATTTATGCATACTGATCGCAGGTTCCGTTTCGTGAAGCAGGTCTCAATTTTTTGAGGTATAGAAATGGAACATTCATCTGCTGTTGAACGTCATGATATTCCAAGAATTTTATTTGATACATCCCCTGATTGAATGTCGTACTGATTATTTACGGCACCAGAATTTACGAAAAAATCCTTTGAATTAGAACCCCATCTATGCAGATTAAAGTTTGCCGACCCTGATAATTTAATTAATTTGTTTCGTAATTTCAAGAATGTATCCAGATCTGCCACACCGCCCAAGGTGTCGCGTCGTCTACATAACATTGATTAACAATCCTATTTGCTGCTAGAGGAAAAGTTTTTAAATTTGTTATACCCAATTCATGTAAAAACCTTGTCGCTAAAAACGGTGCTGCTTTCGTTCCATATGTTACTGTCTGTCATATATAGACTGCAAGTTATTATTAGCGTCACCTCTCCATAAAATCTAAAAGACCGAAACCTACTTAAAATGTCTACAATTTCTGGTTGTGGAGAGTAACTGTGGACGACTTTCTAGATGTATCGAAGGCCACCCTTAGATTTGTGGTAGTACTGAACTCCCGTATATCACAATGATGTGGAAGAAAATATTTATTGCACCCACTATTATTTTTAAATGAAAATGGAACTAATTTGCGTGGCCAAGTGACACGTATTCATCAATAATTTTTTTATAATTTAAAAATAAGGTATTATCCCTTGATAATCGTTTTGTTTCTCTAAATTAAAAAAACCTCCCCTTAGCTAACTTAAAGGAATCACCCATTTTTTCATGCTCCTTATTTGATTTAAATAACAAATTAATCTGAAAGTACCCATCCCTTAAAATCTTAGTTGTATTTTAAAAAATAGTTTCCGCAGGGTCATCCTCGATAGTGTTCACTGTGTTATAACTAACTTCCTCGGATTCCCAAAATCGTTCTACAATTTTATTTATCTCCAACGAAATCGACAACAAAGAAACATTATTACTGTGGCCAGTTGCACTTATTTAAAAGACCTATAAATTCTTCAGGATAACCTGCCCGCAATTACCCAACCGAGTTTTGTAACAACGGAAACCCCCTGCCTAACTTTAATATCCCGGGCGCAATCATGTCCTAATAAACGTCGCGTCGGCTCCGATAAGTATGTCAATTCGCTTTTCCTTATAAAATAAATGATCTGCTAATTGTAAATCTGAAGGAAATTTGAATTTATTAACTGCAATTTCTACGTGCGATAATTCGGATACAAATTTGTCGAGTACCGAACAAAATATGCTAATTTGATGACTATCATCACGAGTAGCATCTAAAGACAATGTAATGTCAATTATTTTATTACACACCGCCCCTTTACAAGATATTCCCGAAATTTGAATAGTCCGATTATAGGTAGGGTACATTAACCTTTCTACTAAGTCTGTGGTTATCAATGAATATTGTGCACCACTGTCGAGCAACGCAGTGGCAGTAACTAATTTTCCCCTTATGTCTAAATGAGATACATGTGCCGTAACTAACATAACATATTTAACCTTCCATGTGTCATTGCTGACAATGATTGAATTACGCTATGATCAGCAATATTATTTTCCTCCACCGTGGAGTTATGATTATTCTTTACAGTAACCCTATCCTGTACTGCAGGAGTTTCTTTATTGGTCCCACATTACTGCACTTGCATTTTAGTATCATTCCCGTTTATATCACCTTTACTGGCATTGTCTTGACCCCCGCTTTAGTCCCTTGCAATATGAAGTAAAGTGGTATGACTCCCATTGCAAATGGTACATCCTCCCCTGCTGCCTGCTACAATGTAGAGGTGAAAAACATTTATAACATAATTTATTTGTAGTAATAAACTGTCGTAGTTGTTCAACCGGTAGTGATTTAAATTTAAATCATTTACTAATATAGTCATTAGTACCCTTACAAAGACAACATTTTTGCCCAATGTTGCATCTCCTGTGATCCGTGATTTTAGTGTTTAAATGAACCAATTTTCCTTTACTTTCTAATGCAATACACAGTTTTTTCAAGAAGCTCAAAAACGCCCTCATTATAGGCAGTGTACTTAACTACTCCCCCTATTGAATTTAAAGGCTTTTTAGGCTGAATATCTAATTGTTGAGTGAACAGATAAATTAGAATCAAGTCCCAGGCCTCTATTGGAACATTTACATTTTTTAGACATTCCATGTGCTGATTCACGGTTGTGATAAATTCTCATAAACTGCTTGCAGTGCGACTACTCACAGATTTTAAATTCCAAGAGTGCCTTGATGTTTACATAAATAACGAGATAAATAAGAAATAACTTATTTTCATATCGTTTTTTCAAAGTTGTTAAAGCTATATTAAAATTATCGTTAGTCAAAGGTAAATTTTCGATCAGTTTAATAGGCTCGCCTTCAAAGGTGATTGTAAATAAATAAATTTCTGAATGTCAATTAAAGCGTTAAACAAGTCATAAAAATTACTCCAGTCCGAATAGTTAGCTCTGGAACCTTAACATTATTATTTTAACTTTGTGATCGAACAGAAGAGCAAGTATTAGAGCTTGTAACGCTGCTATTTTTTAGTTACGTTTTTATAGGCCCACATAAATTCAAATCTTTTATTTTGATATTGGTCCTATCATTTAAAATCTCTTCAGAATCATCCTGATCTTCAATTTTAGCTTGAACTTCCTTGTACCCTTTGAAAGCTTCATTCAACATACTTTCCCTTACCTCAAAATCATATACATGTACTCTTTGATCATTATATGCTTTTAGTTATAAATGATTCAACCCTAGTTATTGTGCCCTTAAAGGTAGCTCTTTGTTTGAATATTTTTTCCAGTGTGGTAAAATATCATAGAAAAAAACTAACCATCAAAAAAAAATTCAAACGACCTCATGTACTTAAATTAAAAAGGCGTGCTTTGAATCACTCCTACACTTAAAAAATTGTCCAAATAAATGTCCCATAAAAATTGTTTAAAAATTTTAAAATATATCTGGCCTAAAATTCAGAACCTTGGTAACACTGCATTTAACCGCTCCAACTCCACAATCCGTCATACTCGGACCTTTCTTCCACCCGCAGTAGGACTCCAATACGTCGTTGAAGTTTCATGCAAATTCCAAGTTCCGTTGTGCGCAAAGACTTCTTTTGTAATCCAAGTTTCGTTAAACGACGAAACAAAGGCTGCACAACTCTACCGATAATCTAAATCCGGCTTGAAGGACCATTTAATATGATGAGAATTACCAGATTAATAGCTCAACATATCGACTAGATATTTAATTGCTTAGTATAAGCTTGTAGTACCGAAATAAGTAGACTTTGTAAATCAATAAGAGTTCTTTTTTAACGATTAAATATAAAGAACGGAAGAAATCACTATTTACAGTCTACAATAAATCCGTATTATCTACACGTAAGCCGTTACATTTAGATTCCTCAAAAAGTTAGTCCCTGTGAATAATTGAAATTAAAACCCTTATGATGCTGCCTTCTTGAAAGTCAATCAAACCGTCTTGTATTTTTGACCATTGCCCGCTCCATCTTGAACCCAGAAAAATACCCGCATGCTTTATGGACTTCCACGAAAAGAGCGACAAAACAGTGGTCAAAGTGAAAGTCACCATAATGCAGACTGCAAGCATAAAAACAAGAAATATAGGGACAATGGCCACCATTTAAAAAAACATAATGTGCTTAATAGCCGTAAATCAGAAATTAATAATTTAGAAATCAAATTTTTTGAATTTGTGGTGTTTACTCTACTGAATGCATATTATATTATATTCTCCTTGAAATAAAGCAAATTTATGTAAGTAGGTATCAATATTACTTTAGAATGTTATTTTATTTACTTCCCGAAAATGGCACGGTATTGAAAAGGGACAAGACACAGATTTTACGTTCTTTTTGTGGGTACGATATATCTTATAAAAAAAATTCAGGTTAGGAAGGAGCTGTGACGTATCATATTTTCTTAATTAAAACTTACTTTTCAGCTCTGGAAAGAGATATTATTTAAAAAAAAAGGGTTGTGCACTATCTGCGCATATCTGAAGTGAAACTTCTTAAACTTAAACGCCCTAGCCTTATACATATCGTAACGGATTTGGTTAAAAAGTAGTTTTTTTAAATATACCACTCAATTAACAAAAAAGAAAAGGTCTAAATGAAAAAAAAAATATTCTTCATAAAAGTTTCACTTATGTCTTGACAAGGTAATAGAGCAAATCCCATATTTTTTGCTTGTAAAACTAACAAAGATATCACAATAACAATATTCTCATATTGAACTGCTTCCGTTCCGTCAGCTCGTGTGTCGCTGGCTGTATGTCGCTCGTCGTGTATCGCTCGTCGTATATCGCCCGCCGTGTATCGTCCGCCGTGTACCGCGACCTTCAAATTTTACGCCCGGCGCGCGTTAAGAAGTTTCACTTCAAAAAAACTGAAGCCCTTTTAAACATATTCGTTTATTGATCTGCTGCTGCAGATACTGGCTTATTATTATGTCATAAATCTGTATTCTCGCTTGACTTGTGTCCTTTTTTAACTTGAAGCTTTCTTGTTGCCCTAAATATTATAAAATATATTACTTAAAACTAGCAAAAATGTAGCAGAGTGACTTGCGCATTAATATATGATGATTATCAATATATACCATTTCGAATCAACTGAAAAATAATTCAGAAAGTCAAGGCTCAATCAATGTTAGAGAAATCGAAAAAACGAATAAGTTTGGCAAATATCATATAATAGAAAATACAACTCCGACTTATTCAAAGAGGGATGCTTACTTACCCGTTATTTTTAATAGTGTGGAAAGATGGTCAGTTCTGTAGAGCAATGCAGTTTTTCTGAAAGAAATCATGAGCGTATTAAAATTAGTTAAAACCTCATAATTCAGGGTACTTGGTATTCCACTTTAAAATTTGTAGTACAAGGCAGCATTAGAGAGGGAGGCGCTCCAAACCTCGCAGCTCCGCAATATTTGAAGTTAAACCACGCCCTTTCTACTTTGTGATCTCAAGAGATAAAGGATTTCAAAGTGGAAAGTAAGCAAACATATCAGTAGCTGGATAAGTACATAATATAAATGCTATTAAAATAGATTAGTGAGAGGCAACTTTTAGCTATTGACTTCACAAAGCCTTAAAAATGTCATATCTCACTTGTGGCACGGCGACAGAAGAGTTTACCATATTAATGGAGGTCAGCGACAATTATCTGTTCATAACTAGTTTTATTTATTAAAAATATTAATCGCACTATTTGACTATTGCCCTAATAAGTACTTTCAGCGAGTAACACAGAAATCCGGAAAATGCATGCGAATGTGGTAGTTATATGCGATGTTCACTACTATAGTCTATTGTGTAACTAGGAGGGAAAGCCAAAACATTCCTGGACGACTGTGGTAATTGCTGGACGAGGCGCAGCCGAGGCCATCAGGAATGTGCTTTTCCTACGAGTTGTACAGTACATATTATTTTTTATGAGATCGGAATTAATTAGAATACGTACTTATAAGAATAGAGCGAAATATTACTCTAAATAAAAACGGTGTTTTGAATTTAAACTCAACATAATATCACGTTTTGAATCGAGCGAGCTTGAAGTTTATTACGTAACTACGGAAACTGCAACTAAATGTTACTTTTGAAATACGTCAGATCTGACAAACAAGGCGTTTGAACAGAAGGAAATCTTATATTCCTGTCCTAGGGCGGACATTTTATATTCCCGTACAGTTATTGCCTATTTCCGTACAGTTATCGCATGTTGCCAAGCAACAAATACAATATACTGGAATCATGAGTTTTGCGGTGAGAAAACACATCGGAAAGGTGTAGTTTTTCGTCCGATCGGATAAAAAAACTATTGGGAAATCATAGCACTCTTACGTCACAGCATCTCCATTGTTTATGACCTAGCCCATCTCGCCAGAACTCTCTTCACCAAATCATTGTCTTTATAAGAAATAGTCGTTCAACGGGGCCTGTGGAGAGGTGCTGCCCCCAGTGGCTGGCACCAAAAACAGTATTACTGAATGAAAACACATGTAATGTTGACCCTACATACGAAAAGGAAGGGGTAGAAAGGGGAATACAAAATTATATTCGCGGAGCCGTAAATTTCCAAGAAATGAACTTCAGCCAAGGCTAAGTGGCAAGAACCGGTTTTCTCAGTTTAATTTTCATATAGAATGAAATTTCCCATGCGTGCTTCCCCAATCTTGACTTTTCAATTGAATTTATTTTATTGTTTGGTAAAATGGTTTTTAGCATTTATTACACATTGATTTTTGTGATCAATTTCTTTACTAGTTTCTATTATTCATATAACTGAATTATAATGCAGTAATAGGAAAATAGATTTGCATATGCCATTAAAAAATGGGAAAATAATAAACAATTATAAAATCCTATTTGCAGTATTTATATACATACAATACAATACATTTAAAATTTCATGTTCCAGTTAAGAAAAACTGCAAACAACTTTTTCAAATACTAGGTAACTAAAAATAACTCTTGAAGTAATATTAAAATGTTTTTTTACTCCGTGAATAAAAGTGAATAGTGAATAAAAAAATTATAACGTCAATTCGCATTTTGAATATGACTTACATTGTTTATATATTAAAGTCCGTAATAAAACATTAATTATGAATTCCCGGTGGGATAAACATGAATCGCCTTCAAACCAGCTTATTCGGGCAATAATTGATTTCTTGTTTTAAAAATAAATACCTAGTACATTGGACATTCTACGCTTTGCTGTATTGAAAGCCATCCAAGTGTCCTTAGTATTAAGTTAATGGGAGTATAACATGTACAGAACAATATAGTGCACATAGCTTTATTTTGTAGCAACTGGAGTCTTTGTATATCAGCGTTTTTACATGATATCAATAATGAAAAACAGTAATTGAAATGCAGATATATAATGGTATTATATATAAGAAGATGACTCCAGTGACTAAGATTCTCAGCTATTCTAAAAAATTCTATCTTTTTTCCATTTTTTTTTCTAATATGATCTACATGTAACGAAAAATTAAGCTGAGAATCCAAGACTTCCCCTAAATATTTCATACTATATGCATTTTGAATTGAGCTATTATCTATCTTAATCCTATAATTATTTACAATTCTGCTTAGAGTCAAAAACAATATACTTTGTCTCTTTTACATTTAACCTGAGCCTATTTACACACAACCAGTTATACAGGATGTCAAGTTTTGAGTTCATATATCTACTACCTGATTAAAATCCTTCTCACAAACACAGATCAACATATCGTCCGCAAACAAACTCCGAAATGTATCTTTTAAAATTCGGTCTAGGTCATTGACATATAGCACACACAAACGGGGGCTCAGAACACTGCCCTGTGGCACCTCTATTACACTATTAACCGGATTTGATAACACATTATTCACTCTAGTCACATGGGAGCGATCTTCCAGATGATCGTCTCTTATCGATGGTTCCAAACGCACGCTGAAGGTCAATGAAAATGCTCAGGACATTTCCATCATGAACATATGAACACCATTTCGAACACACATACTGTAATGCTGACTCGCACGAATGTTTTTCCCAAAAACCCGACTGATCTTTAAATAACAATTTGTTTACCTCTAGAAATTGTCGCAGTTGTGCATACCACAATTTTCAGAATTTTGTCTATTACCGATAATAAATTAATGGGTCTCTTGATGCTCTCAAAATAGACCTTATCTGAAACAAATTAAAATCTAATGTAATTTTCACTTAGTTTGTAAAGACTTTGTCAAAACTGAAACAATTAAAGAAATACAAATGTGGAACAACCCAAAAAACTAAATTTAAAGAAAACTAAACGCGCGCTTTAAAGGCCCTCTTATACACTTATATCATAATATGCTATTAATTAAATTTAATATTCTTTCCATACATTTTGTCATCCTTCCATATACATGCCTATCAATCAATTAATTAACTATTCAAAACTGTTCAGACACCTAGATGTGCAACATCTGTGTGTATGAATGTAGGTACTTATGTACCTACCAAATAAAATGAGAAAGCATACTGATGGATATAAAAAAGTAGATGTAAAGATTTGCCCTATCCCTTATACATATATATGATTGTTATAAAAATGTTCATCGTATTTAATTATACCTGTTCTGTGTATTAAACTTCGAAACTGCTATTGCAATATTCTGATTTCTGACAAAAACTACAAAACAAAAGAAGTAGGTACTTTTGTACTTACCTAGAAAAAACGTAGATAGATAATCGCAATTTACTCAGCCCAAAACAAAGAGCACAAAATTAATCATTACAACCCAAACACAAACATTTTACAAAGTAAAGCTTCTTCAAGTTGAACAATGGCGGAAAAATATAAAAATAAACAAGGAGATATTCGGAATTCGTAATTAGGAACACTCGTCCACGCGGCTCCACGCCGCGCCGGCAGGTAACAGCCCTTGGGAATGCACCAACAGAAATGTAGGAACTCCCTCCTTGCAACGTCTCTCGTACGACGCGTAGTAATTTCTTGAAATTCATTAATGGGCACATTTCAGGCCGGACGCCATCTACCGGTGACGCCCTTTTTCGGTTCGAGGTTGAACAACTATTCCCTGTATAAACAATGACCAAATTAAGCGTCAATGAATGTAATATATCGAAAATTATAAACTATAAATAGTCGACCATATCTTACTCGATACGCCATGCCACTTAGCGTGGCACGCTCTAAATGCCTAAGCATATCAAAGATATATTTATTATTTATCTGATTATAAATCAACCTTTTAAAGCACTAGATCTAATGTTCATAGTTCGCTTGAGATAGAGCTACATTGCTATTATGGTCTCGTTCGTAATTCCAGGAGTGGTGCCTATGGCCTATTTCTGTAAATTTATAGGGTATCATTTAACCGACAGAAGGCCAGTTCTTACGTCATTGGCAGCATTGTATTTCACGGCTGACCATTTGGTAACGACGGCGACGGGATCTGTCGTAGCTGGCCTTTTGTTTGCCGCTCATTGTACGACTCAATTGTTTTCAAGCCTTGTTACAGTGTCAGCTCATGCCCGGAAGACGATCGACCTAAAAAGAAGAGTTATTATGGTTAAAAGATCATTACTAATAAATAAGAAGACCGCTATTGTTAGTAAATGATGATCATTACACTGTGCTAGTTAATGTTTGGTTTAAATGGATATACAGTAACAACGTTCTTTAGACTATCAGATGATCACAACTTTTTTCTTGTTGGTCAATTTTTTAATTAGATTAATCTTAATTTCCATTAGTAATAATTTTCTTGCTATAAATTATTGGAAGCACTTAGGTAAGGTGACCAACCGTCCCGTTTTCGCCGGGGAGAGTCCAGTATTTTCAGGTGTTGTGTCGTTGATGGAAAACGTCCCGTATTGTCTCGTTTTTGTAGTTCGGTCCCGTATTGACCCGTTTTTACGTTTAATATCGTTTCCTCAAAATACATGTATTTTTAATGCGGCATCCCTATAGAATATCACATTGATCCATTTGCCGCCTGGTTTGCAGCGATTCCCAGCTCTTGGTAAAATAACGCTATCCCGCATATGAGCGTGAAGGTAATGTGTTTCTATTTTTAATGCCATGAAGGAAAATAGAAGTATGTAGTCAGAAGCTCTTTGACGATTGCCGTAAAAATGTAATGAATAAACAATGACGTCTTTCGTCTTTTCTTTCTATTAATCCTAGAATTCTTCCAAAAGACAGGTGTATTCACAGGTGCATTCTATACTTCTATAGTATTTATTCTAGTATTAGAAAGTTTTTCTTCAAGAAATAATTGCATCTTTGCGGTTCAATGAAATAGTTTCTGTGGATCCTAAGACCTTAAGTAGAATCAGTAATTTCTACAAGTTCAAGTTAGTAATAAACATGCCCTATTATATTGTGTTTTAAGTGAATGAAGGAATTTATAGGTTTGACTCGTATTTTGTACTTTCCCCGCTTTCTCGCAAAAGTATCGCAATTGCTCAAAAATTCTATTTATGTTTTGCAAATCTCGACGAGTTATGACGCCGGTGGGTATTATCGGTTGTTGTCTTGAATTTTTACCCTACTTTCTAGTTTACGGCGCGCCGCCGAGTTCAAAAACAATTATAATCTGTTAGTTTGTTTATGTTATTCACGTTCATGCAAAGCAAAATTTTGTAATCAATACATGGTAACTACTAGTATTAAGTTATTTTTTTATTGCGAATTGCAAGCAGAGGTAAAAAAATATATTTTAGGGCGTGGTACCCCCAATTTTTTTTCTTCGGCATTAGCCTCTGGCGATTTCTTTTTCTTCGTCCCGTATTTTTGTTTCCAAGAGTTAGTCACCTTAACTTAGGCCAACTAATCAAAACAAGAAAAAAGTTGTTATCTAACACAGCTTGTTCAAACAATGATTTATTAATAGAACTATTTAAACCGTGAATATTGCTTGATTTTTTACTTTTGAAATAATGGGGTATTTCAAAATATCTTCCTGCATTCAAATATAGTTTGTTTTTTATACCTTGCAATAATATTGAACTATTTTAGAGATAATTATCTCATGGGAATATTAGCATTTACTAATTTAAGTGTAGTCATGTTGAACCCTTATAATTTCTACGCCAACATTTTGGTTTCCTACCAAAAAAATTACCGGATTAAATGTTTTGTTTTACACCACCTGTTTGTTGGACGCCTTGTAAAAAGGACATCAGGGGTTCAATCTATTTACACTGACTTTTCCAAGGCGTTTGATAAAGTAAACCAATAGGAGCTGTAGTTTGGCCATAAGTGGTGCTGTGCTTTCATAGCTGGAAAGCTTCTTAGTTTTTAGGAACATAGATGGTAGATTTTAACAACTTTGAGTCTGGATCAATGGCTCCACAGGACTTGCAAGGATCCCAGTTAGGATCCCTATTCAATATATTTATATAAACGATATCCACAATTATCGCTTTGCATATTTGCGGATAATTGACTGATTTATAAAACTCCTTCTTGCACTGTTTGCTGTTCGAAACTAAAGGTTGATCTTGTTAAACTTACTTCATGTGATGCAATAGAGATAGTATAGAACTGAAAGTAAAACAAATATATTTCTTCTGACATTCGATAAATCTACGAAAGATACAGTTCGTGACCTTGAAGTGTTACTTAACAAACCTCTAAATTTTGTTTCCCATATAACAACCATTTCGCTCAAGGCTCTTAAGCTTTCAAGTAACACGAAGCGAATTTGTACTCATTTTCAGCAGTTAGGTTGCTTTACACCAGGCTTATACGCCTCCATTTAGAATATGCCTTTCTGCATGGGCTCCTTATCATCAGATCCATAAGCACAGATTGGTAGAAACTCTACATATTATATTTCTAACAGCGAAGAAATACAAATACTTTTGAATTCTTCATGATTTGCTGAACAAGAATCTTGACTGCCGCTATATTCTTGAAAGGGTGGATCTAGATATACCAGCAAGACACACCTGATTTCAGGCCACTTTTCATGTGTTTTTTTTCACCGAAAGGATCATGATTTCTATTCACCAACATCATGAATGTGCAGGTTAACATAGTCTGAGCTGAGGACTAGACCGATATAATTTTTGCCTTGCTAAAGAACGGATTTCACAATTTATTAATATGGCATAAATTTACTTAAAAGGAAAATTGATTAGGAACATGTAGACCTAGTATTATTGTTGTTCAAATAAATGGTGTATTGTATTATAACGTTAGTATTCCAGGATCAATATAAGTTTAATTTAAATTAGCATTAAGCCATTGTGATACCTCTATTTAAAACAAGGCTTTGTCAGTTGACTAATAAATAAATAAAAATTAGGTTGTCCTTTAATATCTTCACTTTTACTAGCGTGTGATTATAATAAAATTCTTACAGGCGGTTAAAACTAGAGTTGACATACATGTATACATTATCAAAAGTTACAATCATTCAGACGTCCAAGCTATTTTCTTCCAACTAAAATGGGGTTTGGAACCTTCGGCAAAATGCACTGTAATATAGTTTTATATAAACACTGATAGTTAGTTAGCAAGTTCTAATCAGCTGTTAATGATGCTCACATGGTTAGCGAAACGCACATCGAGTGTATTGTCGTAATTTTTTTCTAAATCAAAATGTTTATGCAGCCCTTAAAAATGTCGCCTAATATAATTAAAGAAATAAATACCAGGATCATATTTAGTACAAGAAAAGTGTAAAGACCATTTGAAAGAACTGAAATACTTTATTGATATATTAGATGCCACATTTGACAAAACTAATCTTGCCACCCTAAAATTTTGACGAACGCTGTATAATTGAGTCTAATTTTGGAAGACTCCATATAATTTTTACTTGAAACATGTGTATGTAATTCATATAAAAGTGAAGATATTGTATTTTGGCACGCTAATTATATACTCCTAACTCTAAAAGTGATCCATAGTTTCAAAGGAGGGCACTCTTAGAGCTTCCCATAACTTGCTCACTTTAATCCACTCTCTATTCCCGTTATACTACATACAAACAGGAAGTAAATGTGTTTGTTTATTGCTGCTCCCATCAGTCCGTTTCTTACCAAACCAAACACTAATCTTTAAAATATGACTCTTGCCAATCTTATCTTAAGTCAATTAAATAAGGATTCCTATGGCGTTAACTAACTAAAGAAAGATACAATAAAATCTCGTCAATGAACACCACCTCGTCGTAAAAGTGGTAATTGAAAATGGCAGAATCCAACACATAGTCACATCAGGTACACGCCTAGAGAATTTAAAATGGCCTAACTGAAGAAATAAAAAGAAGATTAATGTCTTTCTCGTTCGCCATAACAATAACGAAGTTAGGTAGAATAGAAGAAAAACAAGAAAATATATAGAATAGTAACAATTAACAACAAGATTAACTGCTGACAATTACTTCGTTAGGTAATTTGGGTTTTTCTATTGTAATTAAATTAAAGAGCAATTGATTAAGTTTTTACATGAAAGACTGCGGAAAATTGAATCTAATGATACAAGGAAGAAGTAATATAACTAAATAGCAAAAAGTATATATAAATTAAGATTGAATTGTATGGATGTTTTATTTTTCCAATTACACGTTAGCTTTATAAATACAAATAACTGCTGATTAGTCTAAAAATTCCCGAAAATCGTATGATGTTCTAGTAGGAGGTAAGGTGTAATTTTTAGTTCTTTATAATATAAAGTTTTCTGCCACTTTGATCCCTCGTTAACCTCGAAGATTAACTAATAGGTTGTATGTTGTGACTGTTATGTGGTAATTATCATAAAGTCTTAAGTATGACTGAAGTATGTACTATTACTCTTTTAAAACCAATGATATAAATCATCCTAATGGCATTAAAGCTAACTCAAACTAACCGTGATGTGCTATGGTATCAAACAAAATGAAACGTTCACACGATGCCAAACAAAGACTAGCCCAAACTTTTCCATAATCCCTTTTTAACGATATTTTTTCTTCTGTCCTAATTTTAGGTGAGCTTTCGATATTTGAGTTAGTTACTTGAATGAAAACGGGCGGAATATCTTTCTCCAATACTCTCCTTTGTTAAAATATTATCTCTTCAAGACAACCCAAACTAAAATAATTATAAGAGAACTTGCCAAAATGCTAATTTTTTCTCGATTATCCAAATAGTATAGGCACATGTCTATCGCTTGTGCAGGGATATGACACAGCATCATCGGCAAAGAGATACAGTGCATTTATTGCTAATTTGTGGATATCATGGACGAATATGTTGAATAATAAGTAGAGTCCTTATGAGACTTCCGCAATCATATCTTTGGTGCTAGATATTCCACCATCTACTCAAATTACAAACATTCTTTTAGTTTGGGTTAGTCGGCCTGCTATAGATGTCAGAGTCAAATGCTTTGCTATTGTCAAAAAGCACAGCTCCTGGATGGTGGCGCTTGTTAAAACTTTTGAGCACGTTCGTGGCCAGTTTAGTTGCTTGACAATGATTAGCTCTGCACCCAAGTTGCTGTAATGGTAGTACATTATTACCCTCCATCCACAAATACTTTGAGTTTTTGTAGTACCACTACTTCAATAACATTGGAAATATTTGATAAAAGACTATTGAACCTGTAATAACTTGGCAATCGAGAATCCTTCCCATATGAATCGTGATAACTTTTGCAAATTTCTATACTGAGGATGTTAGAATTAGGGATAGTTTTTTAAAAGCTTTGTTCGGCAGGTTACCATATCCTGGAGAATTTCTAGCTTTCAGGTTTTTAAATATGTCTGTCACTTTTCCAAACTTATTATGGGAGGGATGAACGGCAGGTTAATTGCACTGTACCAACATACAGTATTGGTAACTGCTGAATCTTTTCCTATGTTCACCGTAGGATTTTCCAAGAACTATTTGCTGAGCAATTCGGCGAACAGTCATCATCAGCTGTAGAGTAAGAAATGTTGCCCAGACTCAGGGCCGGTATGGGGTTTCTCAATTTTTGTTTAGAACTGAATT
>MU186816.1:51322-71760 GCA_016904865.1 Pissodes strobi
CAGGGGACTTACGAGATATGCATTCCCGAATATTTTGGTAATACTTACAACCTTCTATACTCAACCTGCAGTTAATAAACCAAGCCTTTTTTACACCCATTGTTTCTATCCATCTCTCCCAACTACCTATATTTGAGCTCCGACTTCTGAAAGAGCACTGCGCAACTACTGCAACGAAGTCAGGTCCATAGGCACAAGCGGTAGAAGCGTATATGTGACAATATTAAATGAAATTTACTCGAAATTTTACGTAGAATCGGAATGTAACATTATATAGGGCATTCCGTTTAAAAAAGCCTAGGTTAGTCGTTTTTGACGGCTTTACGACGTTCGTTTGTTTTTTCTGATATCAAATTCTAGCGCTTTGAGCGAAATCCTACAACTTTTCTAATTTAAACGTTTTTCTAATCCTTCAAATAAAAAAGTTATCTATTGGTCCAAATACAGTCAATAACCCTATACCTAGGTTAAAAAAATATGATTTTATTCTAAAATAGGCCAATGTAGCGGATCTGAAAAGCAGATCTTCTAGAGCAAGCCTGGTTGCTATTTTGAATTCTGCACTCAAACATTACCTAGAAACAGTTAAAAAATGTCAGGCATCAAAATATCTGTAGGGCTAAGAAATTTGGTATTATTGGAGCTAATCAGCATAAAAAGGTAAATTATTTCATATTAGGATCTTTACATATCGCGTTAAAGTCATGAATAAAATTTTATGAGCAATTATTCAATGCTGATATTCTTCATTAAAAAAAAAATCGAAATGAAGAATGAACTAAAAAGCCTTAAGAGTTTTCATTTTGAATCGTAATTACTATATTGTCCAGTCTAGTAGCAACACTCCTATGTCATATGATGCCGAAAGCATATAAACTTAAGTATTGGATAGAAAATACTAGATACTAAAACTACTACAAATAATCTATTAAAATAATTCTACGATTATTCGATTTCGAGTAGTTTCAATAGTTAATAATATGTTCACAAAGAAAGAAAACAGTGATTACGCTATTATCCATACAATTACTGGCAATAATCCTCATGAATACGTTCAAATACGCTGAATACTACAACGTTCTCTCGTATTCTATACTCTTATTACAGTGTCAAGAACTTCCGTAATTTTATGAAACAGAGAAAGAATACAATCCTTTACTGTAAAACCGATATTGGATTTTAAAAATGGCAAACTACATCTCGCTAACTAAACATTGTTACCGTTTGTTTACCGTACACCAAACCTGGGGCATGAAAATAATAACATTTAGGTATGTAACGCTTGTCGATATTTTGACTAAGATTTACATTTATATTTATTTTGGATATCCTACCTAAAATTATCGAGATGGTATGAGGTGAAGAATTTCATATAAAAATAAGCAGTTACTTCACTTATTATTTTACAAAATGTAATGATCTATTTTCTTAAATAAGTATTTATTATGCGGAAGTTTCTAGAGTGTGCCAAAATATTTTTGGTTGGGTTCTAGCAAGGCATAGGCATAGGCATATTTGACACTATAGCATTAATAATTTTAAAAAATAACAAAGCATATATGAACATGTTTATATATTCCATTTATCATTTTATTTGATGAAGTAGTTGGAGTGTTTTCCACAACACTGATTAATAATGCTGGTTATTAACAGTAACTTTTTTTATATTGTGGTTTTGCATTTTTTCATGAATGTTTACAATAATTACGTTACGTTTCAAATAAAAAACTATCGTAATCAAATGTGCACATACACAGATACGTGCTCGGATAGTTCAAGTATCATTGAGGTATTATGAGATATGCACGCATCTATAATCGAACTATGAATGTGGAATTAATTATGTCTACTTAATCGAAGGAGTTCAAGGGTGGTAAATCATTAAATCATCCAAAAAATATAAAATTTTCGACATAAAAGCCAATATCCGATTTCGTTAAAAGTGAATCTCAATATAAGTACATATATCAATTTCAAATAATTTGCAAGATTAGAGGTTAAATAGAAGTGGCGGCGGATCCACCTCAAAAATGCCCCAGGAATACCACTATTCCCTTTAATAGATGTGTTTTTGGGGTATAGTTATAAATATGGTGTTTTTATATCTATGATTTGCTTTTATCCTAACATTATTATTTTATGGGGACCATTTCATAGAACTCGCATTTTTACATGATTTCCTGATTTTAGTAGTTTAATCTTTACTGAATCAAATGTGTGTTATTTTTCGTAGCTGTAATGTATGTAGACTGTTTTATTTATCCTATCACATGTGTCTTTAATATGCTTTTTACCTATTGACTTTTTTGACCAATTTAAACCCAATGGCAATCTCTACATGGCTGTTTAACATGAGGAGATTTTTATTTGAATGCACCAAGCTTTTTTGCACAATATTATATCCATGTAGGTAACCAATTAACCATAATATGATGTTTGAAGTGTTTAAATATTTCCGTAACGTATAATAAGGAAAAATTACAGGAGAGCCGCGATAACATGAACACTCATTAATAAAGACCGGGAAAAATGCATTTTCTAGTTTTTCCTCTTTATGCTTTTGGAACAAAATGTATTTGTAGGTCAACAAAACATTTTTTAACACTTATAATTTAATCAAACAAGAATATTGTAATAAAATGTTATACAATAATGAATTTATAACCGAGGATTTATCCGTATCATTTCTATGATAAATCAATTTGAATCGGATTAGAACCAAGTCAGTGGAGCAAATTAATGGAACAATTCTGTAATCAAATAGTTTTCAAAATTAAAAAAAAATCAAACATATTTGTGGGTAACTTTGAAGATGACCTGTACATGCCTGATTTACGAACAAATATTATTTCAAAACTTGAATATGTTTAATGCAACCTTGACTTTTCTTTTGACATTCTACCTAGAAGCATTGTTAAGTTCCAGTCTGAAATTGTCTGTTTCTGTATAAAAATGCATCTTAATGGTATTCCTATGAAATAAAATGGTAAATGCTTAACTTTGTACGAAAAATAAAAGTTGTTGAAAACACTAACGGAGGTATCCGTGGTCGGCAGTTTCAAAAAAATAACATGTTGCAAAATTGATTATTTCTTCAATGATTAATGATAAAACTCAGAATTATTGATAAATTAATGCGAGCGAGTGGCTAAAACACAAAAATCAACAAGACAGTGTGCGCTAAAACAGCGCCGGAGTTAAAAGCTGATTCGGGCTTAGAGGAAAAAATAGTATAGGTTACATGATCAAGCACAAGGCGATGAGTCTAAAAGAGTGTATATTCAAATATTTTTAATGCAATGAGTGATGGTTGCAACGCTGCGAACTGCATGAAATACGCTTTTTTAAGGTAATGGAGGGAAATTGATCTTCACATTTCGAGCTTGTTACACCATTTATGAAAAAGTTGATGCAAGTAATTGAGAAAGTAGATCTAAATAAATACCAGGTTTATGGCGTCGATGGGACAGGCTTAAACTAGAAAATATTACTCGGTAAAACATTAGTTCCTCTTCATGATAATGTCACACCTACTGGGAACAAATTTACCAACACCCCTTGCAACTCTGCTCGCTATTGTTCCCTTAGCACAAAGGTGAATGAGTCTAGGATTTTAACCCAAAGTGAAGATTGCCAAGGCTGGAGCAGCCTAATGTACAAATCCTGCAGGTTTAAAGTTTCAACAAGAGTGAGTTTGTAAGGGGCGGTCAATAATTTTTCAGCGAAAAGAATAGTGGTAAGCCAGTTACCATAGTTATGTTTCGGTTTTATCCGTGGATTGATTTTGTCAATGTTTCAACAAAATAATTCGCTAATGTGAGTCCATCTGTTTTAATTGACTTTCCAATATAAGGAAATGCGTCGATTTAATATTTTTTAGGAACATCACACAATAGCACAAGCTTCAGACCATATTTTACGACTTATTTGGTACTGGTGAACTACAAATACGTATACACTAATAATCAAATAACACCTTGTTCTAAGTTTGAACTCGAACTTAAAAAATATTACGAAAACTTTCAAGACAAATGATAAACAAAGCGTGCAATAAACGCAAGCAAATATTAACCTTAAACTCGCAACGGTCAGCAGATTTGTTATATAAATACCTACTCAAGTGAACCATCCGTTTGACATACTCTAAAACGCAAATAACAACTTTCAAGCCAGCACCACCCCCTGTCAACCCCGCCTAGCAGGGAAATAGCTCATCAGGTACCACAGGAGAGGCAGCGAGGCTGTATCAAGAAACATTTCCGGTACTCAATAGAAGAAATGAAGCCTCAAATGGTAGCATAAACAACAAGGTTAGTGACAATGGGGCAAATCGTAATGTTAACCAACCCTTAAATCATGTAAATATTGTAAACAACCTAAATAACCTGCAAAGCACGGTAACGCGCATACATAACTTAGTTAATTTCAATGAACTAATTCTAGCTCTAAACGATTATGCTAATTTATTGGAACAATGTCAAGGTAAGAAGTTCCAAATATTACAAACTTCTATGAAGTTTTCCACTGAAGATTTTAATAAATACAATATATAATGGTCGCAATGTGAGTAAATATATTTTGGTGTAACTTCAACGGCATACGCTCCCAACCCGGAGAATTCAAACATTCATCCTGAAATTCACATCGCGTTTATCTTGGCAACCAAAATAAACGCTGATTTTACGCTAAAGTTTCACGACTACCATGTACTGAGATCTGATAGGCCCGATCGACGCAAAGGAGAGGTGACCTGTCTGAATCGCAAATCCCTTCGCTATAAACGCGTGGTCGGCGCGAGAACCGTCATTGAGCATGTGGCTCTTGAATAACGGAAGGAAGTTGGCTTGCGGATCTGCGGTGCATATTCGCCTCCGCCATTCCGCCTCACGTAAAACGATATTCTCGAACTGCTACTTGCTGGCGAGAAATCACTCTTGGTGAGATATCAACGCAACGCACGCTGATTGGCGAGACACTACCAAAATGAATGGATGCTTGCTACGCGGGATAGTCGAAAACAACATGGAATTAGCGTATTATCAAACTCCAAATCCTACATATTATCACGTGCATTGACCAAATCAACCGTTCCTGGATATTGATATTACCAGAGGAATAACCAACGCTTCGGTGCTCCAGGAGCTTAATGTCCTAAACTCCGATCACCTCCTGGTCACAATTTCCTTACGCGGCAGATTGCCGCAAGCCCAAGAAACCGTTTTTTCATATGGATATATTGACTCGAAAGTTTTTCGGGCAAGGATAAATGAAGTGACTGTTATTCCAAGGCAAATAGACTCTATCCCAGAACTTGAGAGCGAGGTGCAAGCTCTTGCCACCAACATCCAGCGCGTCCGCGACGCAATATGTCCTACTGTTAGAAACCAGACAATCACAGAATCTCTCCTCGACAACATCCTAGTCCTTATTACTTTCCGTGACCGTATCCGGCGTAGGTGGCAAAGGTATAGGGCACACAAGGACCAAGTCCGTATTACAGAGCTCACGGGGACAATAAAGGCGCAAATACGTGCATACAGAAACGCAAAATGGATGTCATTCGTTAATAAAAATTAGCAGAGAAGACGGTTCCCTGTGGAAACTCGCCGGACGAGTTCGCGGAGGCTCCGTAGAATTTCCTGAAATTCACCACGATGTCAATGTCATAATCGACGATCGTGGGAAAGCGGAGGCCTTCGCGGACTACCTGGAGAGCGTCTACAGGGAGACGCCTAACTGAACAGAATTTCAGAGCATTTTAAGCTCACTTGCCCCCATAGTGCTTGACAAAATGCTGGTCAAGCCGGCAGAAATGAAGAAAGTTCTTTCACGCCTACCCGGAAACAAAGTCCTCGGTACCGACGGCATTCCGTACATTCTACTCAAGAATTTTCCGAACAAAGCCGTCATCCACTTTATGCACATTGTAAATGCAATATTACGCCTACAACATTTTCCGCAATCCTGGTAGAATGCGGTAATAATACTGTTCTTAAAACCGAATAAAGATGCGAAATTAGCAACTTCGTATCGATCACCTTAGATACTTTAGGAAAAGTAACTCTTCTCGACATTGAGAAAGTGTTTGACAAGGTTGTTACGAGAAAAAGCAATTGCTTAATTTTGTTACAATAAAAGTTAATTAGTAAAGATAAACTTTGATTTGTTAAGATATTATTTCAATTGCCTCATTATAATTACTATAATTCAAATAAAAAGCCAATTTGTTACTATAAACTATAAATGCACTTTTCTTTAAATTATTTTACTAAAAAGATAAACTGAAAGATACTCAGGGTGTATAGGTCCGGAGCATGATTATGAAAGTTTTTTTTTTTCAAGTGCTGTAGTGGTTAAAAGCGCAAAATAAAAGATTAGAAATTTCAAAAAACAATTTTTATTCTATTTCCCTCCAACAAAAATAACTGTTAATTCTGTTGAACCTTCCTGGTGATAACTGCCCTTTAATCACCTTATGCTTCCTCCTAGCTTCCTGGAGAGGGTTCCTGGAAATTGCTGTAGTGCCTGGGATCTGTCCTGTGACATCACTGGAAGCTGTCCTGGTAGGCCGAGTGCGTGTGGACTCAGTAGCATGAAAAAAAAACCAGTGCAAGGCAGTTAAAGAGTTCACCAAGAATGTTAATACAACTCTGTTTCAACTTGGCGGAGAATGTCGCTTGTCTAAGCTTATGCTTTTAATATAAAGATTGGCAAGAGATAGCTAGAAATAATTCTTCTCTATTAACAATGTTGAAAAATGCCAAAACGCGTTGAAGGAAAAATTGAATTTAATTTAATTAAATATGCCTCCACCAATTTGCACAGAATTGTTTAGACCGTAGACAACAATTATGGTTTTAAATTAAGCAGTGAACTGATTAAAAATAATAAATAAAATAATTAGCTGTTTAAGCTGATAAAGATTGTGATGAACAATATTTCAATAAAAAAACAATTACCGTAATCAGGTAAGAACAAAAGTGAAATCGATAAATTTAAACAGATAATCCGAATGCAAGTATTTTCTGAATGCTACTTTTCAACTCAAAAATCAATTCAATTCAAAATAAAGGTAATGACAATTATTCAATTCAATTATTGCCTGAAAGCCATTTTCTAACTCAAAAATCAGTTTAATTCCAAAATAAACGTAACAACAAATTTAAACAGAAATAGAGAAATAAAACAAACAAACAATTATTATGATCTTGTCCCGACCACGGTCGAGAAGGGCTTGAGAAGGCGCTCTTTAAATAACAAGGTGACGATAAAATGCTTCTATAGACCGAACAACAACTAACTAAGCTTAACTCTGATTCCCTATATAACTCCTAACATCCGATAACGATACCAGAGAAAATTATACTCAGTATCCTACACTCTCGACAGTTTTAGTTACTACTTTCTAAAAATTGCTACCTCTAACTAGAACCTAAATATGAGCCCTATAGGCCAATTTGATCGATTCCTTAGTTGGGTTGCTGAACTAAACCCGAAATTTAATAACCCCTGCTTTTGTAGGATCAAGTCCCTTCTTTTCACTCTTACAAGAGCCTTAAGCCCAAAAAACACTAACTCACATGCCCTACAGGCACAAACATACACACGTTAAAAGACAACGTGGTATGCGAGACGATAATAGCCAAATATCAGATATTCACGAGCTTATTAATAGGCAGATATCAGAGATTCGCACGCCTAGCAGCTTTATTTTGCCTGCAGACTCTACAATATAGGAAACTAGAAATAAGATCAAATAACGCAAAAAAAATAAAAATTAAATATATCAAGCCCTACCTTCTCACAACCTCTCACGCTGGCCGTCGGTACAAGACAGATTTTAAAATCGAGTCCTACCTTCTACCTTCCACCAGAATCACATCTCGAAAAAGATTACACTGACACGCAGTCGTCACAAATATTTCAATTTTTTCCATCGTACGTACGAGGCGACCGATCTTTAATCATAAAATCTGAACTGCATATTTGAAATTATTTATCAATTTTGAATAATATATTTTACTGCTGTATTTACGTAGATTCAACCCATAATATTAATTTTCATTTTATATTAACTAGATAATTATTATCGACTGATATATTTAAGAGACAAAAATTAGTTTTAAATGAACTCGATGGGCAACATAAAAATTCATTAATAATTAATATTTTCGTACTATTTAATGCGGAATTTTTAACACCGTTGCTACCAGGTCGGTTTAGACAGTAATTCAAAATAGGTTGAAGATGAACAGTAATTATTTCAAACTAAAAATAAATACAGGCGAACTCGGAAAAACCTGATGTTACGGAATTGTTAAAATTACCGTAACACACTCCCCTTCGTACGGTAGAAAAATTTAATTCATAAAATTTTTCTTATGCGAAACCATGTGATTCTGACGTCCAGCATAATCAGGAAATACAGAGAAAAAATATCGCGAAAGAAAGATAAAGAGAAAATTTTGGGCGCCAGCTTGCATCCTATAATGCATACAATTGAGAAAAAACTATCATTCAAAAAAGAAAAATAAGTAGGTACAGTTGCATAAGCCATAAGTATCTAGGCATATATGAATCATTGACAAGTTACTTGTATCAATCCGGGTTGCACATTTACATACCATACTACGGTACAGAGCCCCGTAGAACGCGGCGGGTCTGCACCGCAGTATAGTATGTAGTTGAGAAATGCGCTTATTTTCCACTACATACTATACTACGTTACAGAGCGTTAGAAAGAAAAGCGTATTTATATTGTTATTAATATTGCTTGGTGCTATAAAATTAGTAGTAACACATTTAATTATTATAATTATTTATATTAATATTCATTTTCGTTTCATTTTCGTTGGCGATTTGTATATGTTACGGTTAAACTGTGTACTTGGCTAGTTTATAGACTAGCTGGATAGTATACAAACTATCCAAATGGCTGGATATTTTGATGGAAAATCATCTTTTCACTAAAATAGCTCCGAATATTGGTTGGATTGTATACTATCCAGCTAGTTTACAAACTCTACAAGGTTTATCGCCAAAGTACAAACCACATGAAAATTACCCAAATTAACCGGGGTTTTGGCTAGTTTACAAACTATCCACAGTAGTTGGATAAAGTGTGAACTTAATATTGCTAGTAATACAAAATAACCAACTCGTTGGTTAGTATGTAAGCTAACCAATCGTATTTGGTTAATTTATTAGAACAGCAATACATTGGGCGTAATAATGAGCGTAGAAGATGAACTTTACCGAAATGTTCACGGTGTTCTTAAATAGCTGTATTCCCGCAACGAATTTGAAATATGCAAGCAATAATTTTATAAAGTTGGAAAATGTCAAGACATACAACCAAATTACACTATGAAGCGCTGCGGCAAAATTTTCAGTAACCGGGTCAACCCAAGGTTATGTGCGATGTCAATGCATGAAGAGTTGCACAAACAAAAAGGGTAAATGTCTTGCGTCCGGATATACCTGTAACAGCAAGTGCCGCAACAGGAACAGTGCAACTTATTCCAATAAATAATAATTCTCTTTGTTTGGTTGTGTCAACGCTTGAGGTTTATATTTTGTGACATAAATAGTATTTTTATGACAGTTTGTTTTTTTTACTTATTTTAATTAGTAATAGCAATGTTACATTGTACCTATAAATAAACTTTAATTTTGACCAAGAATTATTTTACTAACCTAAAATAAATTAACCAAAGAGCATTGGTTAGTTTACATACTAACCAACGAGTTGGTCATTATGTATCACTAGCAATATTAAGTTCACACTTTATCCAACTAATGTGTATAGTTTGTAAACTAGCCAAAAACCCGGTTAATTTGTGTAATTTCCTTGTAGCTTGTACTCTGGCGATAAATCTTGTTTAATTTGTAAACTAGCTGGATAGTATACAAACCAACCACTATTCGTAGCTATTTTAGTGAAAAGATGATTTTCCATCAAAATAAGCAGACATTTGGATAGTTTTTATACTATCCAGCCAGTCCTAAAACTAGCCAAGTAAACACTTTAACCGTAACATATATACAAGATAGAGGGTGTTTAAATTAATGTATATGAAGCTTAAACAACTACTAGAAAATGGGGAAACGAATAATGCTGTAAAGGTGTGTTGTATTGTTAGGAATTTTAATAGTGCTTTGCAAGATTAATTTTATTAGAAAAATAAAAGAGATGTTAGTATTCATATAAAACAAATATTTAAAAAAAAAACATAGTTACCCTAAAACGAGTTAAAACTTTTAGTGACATTTTGCGTTTTGGCGATTGCAGTGCACAGCTTCATTTAGTGACCTTGGAGCCTTACGTCTTCGGATGATTTTTTCATTTTCGCTGGCCTTCCTGCCTGAATTCTTTTTGATCCAGATGTCATTCCAGGTCTTCGTGTTCTTCGACTCATTGATGTAGGGTTATACCTTATTTAATCTTCCGCGGCGAATATTTTTCATAGTGCTGAATAAGTTTAACGGCTCCGATGGGGTTTTTATTTTTTCTAAGGTTTTGTTTAGTTTCACCACCATATTTGTTGTTTCAGGCGTTGAGTCCATTTTTGACCATTTGTACAAGATTTAGAAATTTTGACTCAATTGTTCTACCGCAACTTCTTTTTTCTTAAAATCATCTGATTGTGAATATAATGAACGCAAATTAGGAACCATTTCTAGTTGAAAAAAGTTAAGTGTATCACATTGCTCTTTATTGCTACTCTCATTTGTTATCACTTCTATGTTAGAAGTATCCATCATATCTTCAAAAAACATGTCATCAATGTTTTCCCCTATGGCTAATTTAGCTATTTTTTTTCAATCAGAAGTAGATAATAAAGGAGTGCAGTTTAAATTAAGAATATTATAGTTTTCTTCAACTGCACACATGTATTTGCAAAATCTCCCCCCTTGTCCAGCAACACAGTCGCACATTTCTATTTTGGTATCTACTGTATACAAAAGACCTTTTTCATTTTCTGATGAAACTTAAAATTGGGAATCTGATATTTTATTTACTATTAAATTTTTTGCTTTAGATTTTAACTAAGAGTATATTAAATCATTTCTGCTTTTTCTAAAATTTGCAAATGAAATAAGTTTTCGTTTATGGTAATTTTCAAATACATTGCATATAAAGCGTTGAAAGCCTTACAGCGTTGCAAAACCAGATCCTTGAAAATTCTAATTGATGATTCGCAATAATTAATCGTATTATTGCCCCTTGTTAACACATTCGATCTGAATGTATGAGCCCATTCGGTTTTTCGTTTATAAAAATTATTAAAATATTTTAAATGGTTTGGATATTTTTTAAGTAAATTGTCACTAATAAATGAAGAGTGTTCATCTCCAAATTCTTGGTCTGCTGTAGAATAAAGGATTACTTGAAATGTCCTCATTATGTAAGGCCTATCATCTTTTTCAATTTTGTGGTCAGCATTCCACAGCCATCGCCAGACAGCCTGGCACACATGAAATGTACAGAGAAGTTTGGTATCAGGAAATACAACGGATAAAGCATTTCTCTCTGCATCCGAATCATCGGTCATTATAACTGTAGGAAAACCTTTCTTCCATGGGCGCCAGCAGGGGGGGGGGGGAGGGGGGGGCAGTTGCCCCCCTCCCCCCTGAAATATTAAAATTACCCTTAATATATAAGTGGGTGTTGGTAAATCAGTTCCCGACAGGTAGGAAATAAAAGGGTAGTTTGAAACATCTATTAATACTATGTAAATTGGTTCCCAAACCCAAAAAGGTCGTTGGTATATTGGTTCCCTTAACAAATTGAGGGTGTAATAAATTATATTGGGGGTGTAAAGGAATTGTATAGATATTGAAGTTTTAGTTTGCATTTTTGTTCTGTGTTTAAAGTTGTGTTGTATATTCGTCATGAATTTTGAAATAATTTCAAGTGAACGAGGAAAACAGTTAATAGTTATTAATAACTATAAATATGGTTTTCAAAAGTTCCTGAAAGCTGCTGAGGAGCGATGGACTTGCACAAATAGAAAGTGCAAATCATTTGCCCTTACCTTGGGCGAAGGTGACGATTTACAAAACATATACAAGAACATTTCCATGATGCCGTTGTGGGGTAGTTAAACCGTCAAATCGTTAATACTGCCTGCAAACGAAAAGCTGTAGAGGACCTATCCGAAAAATCTGCCAAGATTATTCGCAGAGTGCTTCAAGAAAATCTGCCATCCACAATTGTTACATCTGACGTTGCTTGTGTCTAAAGAAACATATACACTAGAAAAATGCAGCCAAGTTTACCGAAAAACATCCAGGAAACTTTTGACTTCCTTAACAAGGCAAAAAGCCAAACTTGTAGGAGTGAGCAGTTTTTACTTTGTAACAGTGAAGAGTGATATTTTCGTGTCAATCTAATAGAAAAAGTGACACATATTTATTTAGATGGTACGTTTAATTACTGCACACAGTTTTTCTGCCAATTTTTTACTTTACATGGTTATTGTAACGGACATTATATTCCATTAATTTGTTCATTGTTACCAAATAAGCGAACAGAAACGTATAAAAATCTGTTCAGCTTAATAATCAATATTTGTAAGGATAATGGTATTACATAAAGAATTTCGAAAATTGTTATTGATTTTGAGCAAGCCATCCGAAAAGCAGTGGTGCAAATTTCTCCTTCAGTAGAAATGATCGGGTGTCAGTTTCACCTTGCCCAATCGTGGTATAGAAAAATTCAAGAATACGGCCTTACACCCGAATATAGAAACGAACATTCTGAAATTGCTACAAATGACTTTTGATCTTCAAGTGATGTTAGCGACTGCTTTGTTTTTGATTTACCAACAGACGAGAATGTTCAAAAGTATTCAGATTATTTAATAGATGATTATGTAACACACGATTCTCTCGTTCCACCTTACATTTGGGCTCAGAACTCAGCTGAACTTACGCGCACTACTAATGCCTGTGAATCTTTTCACAACCATTTCAATGCGTCATTTTATAAAACACATTAACTTTTTAATTTTTTTTGGAAAAACTTAAAGAATATCAAACTAAAAATTATGTAAAATTACAAAGCGTCAATATTACGACTAAAATATAATAATAGTAAAGTCAAGAACCGCCAAAAATTTTTAGGGAAAAATGATAGAATCTTATTCAAGAAAGGAAATTAGTCGACTATATTTTATTAAATGTGTTTCTTTTCACTGTGCCGTTACCTACTAAGGATTGAAATTATGAAAGTTATTGTTTTGTATTAGTTGATCTTTTTAATGTAAAACACTTTCTTGTATGTTGTATAATAAATAGATTTATAAAAATCAAACCGTGCTTTATTAGATAAATCTCGGGAACCAATTTACACATAAAGGTCAGGTAAACTAAAAATGTTGGGAACCAATTTACACATAAAGATCAAGTCAACCAAAAATATTGGGAACCAATTTACAAATTATGTTTGGCCCTTCTTAGTTTGGGAACCAATTTACATGTACCCATATAAGTAGGTACATTTCAAATTCAGTGAAACATGCATAGGTACCTGAACATTACATTGCCTATTTTTTCACTATACCACAACAACAATTGAAAGATCATTCAGTATCCTCCGACGTGTAAAAACCTGGTTGAGGTCGACCATGTCTGAGAAAGAGAGATTTTTCTTTCACAAAAAAGTAGAAATCTGCTATTACTTTTCTCCGATTAGGAAAATATAGGTATGTACATCCATAGTACATAGTATATTTTGTAGGATAGATATGTTTCCAATCCAAAATTTAAGTCAAAGTTACGCTACAGTTAAATTTAAGTTAAAGTCCAGCAAACCGAAACCGTATATATGAATTTTTGACAATAAAAATATTTAAGTTTCAATCTATCTTTACTTTGCCCCAGAGGCGGATCCCAGATTCGTTTGTTATATTATATCATCAAAAGCGGGGTCCAGTTCCAGTTTATTTTTGTTGCCTATTGCCCAGCTCTACTTTTTTCTGGTTTAATAATGCTTGGTAAAATTTCCTTCGTCCGCTCGTAGAAGGCATGTTTGTTTTAACGATTTTAGGGTAACAATTCGGCGTGGCACCCCCAAATTTTTTCGCCGACGGCGATTTTCCCTCCGATGCTAGCGCCTGTGGCGAGCTTTTCCCTTACAACGACTTCCCCCCTATTTACTTTCACCTTCCGGTGCCCATGTTGGCCCCCCTTGAAATTTCTTCTGCCGGCGCCCATGTTTCTTGCCAAAACCATTCCTACCCAAGGTTCTTTTTAGCAAACTGAATGCCAAAGTATAGTTTGTTTCACTTTGTTCACTGTGTAGAATCACTCCTAGAGGAACGGCTCCAATTTTATGGGCTGCAAATAAAAATGTAATGCAAGAGTTCATTTGGTCGCATGAAACACTGATATCAATGAAAACCATGTTTTGAGAGAATTCGCTTTCATGGACCCTTAGCATGATTGGCGTCAATACTACAATTATAAGCGGATCTTCATTTATTTCGATTTTTATTCCCATATCTTCATACTTTTTTTATTTTTTCTTTAAAACATTAATCATGCTTAAATGGTCTCGGCTACCAAAATTCGCTTCTCTAAAAAAATATATTCTAGAATGCATGTATTTTCAAAAGAAAGGAATGTAACCAAACTATTCATTTTCATCGTACTTTTTTAAAATAATCCTTTTTCTCTTATTCTCTCACTAGTTTCTAACAAAAATGAAAATGCAGATAAATTTATCTGCATTTTCTTAAATCTTAAAGATGCATGGGAAATGCAAATAAATTTAATTAATTTTTTTAGGCATAAACCGTTAGTCGGACGGGAAAAAAACCGAGGTCATTTTTGTTAGAAACTAGTGAGAGATTAAGAAAATAATTTTTATTTTAAAAATAACAGTGACGTACCGTTTTTATACCCGAATAAGAATATGTAATTTTTCGCTTTCAAAAACATTCAAAAACATCGTTTCGTATCTCAAAAACAAAGTATTTTTCGGTCACATGTTTATTAACCAAACTATAAGGATATTTTTTAATATTCTATTTATCCTAGAAATTAGCGGAACGTTTTTTGAAACACCATGTGAGAATGCACATAGGCTATTTTTCTTGATTTTGGATATATACAAAAATGGATATATACAATATTTTTGGATATATACAAAAACCACGTATTCGAGTGTTTGAATGAGCCCTGTAAAATGTATTAAATTCAATATTAAATTCCAATAAAAAGTACTTGCCGCCATTAACTATGCAAATTATAAATTTGCCTATCAGTGGGATTGACCTGAGGATTTGATAAAATTTCAATTAAATTTTAGTTTCCCTCCATATTTCCTTGCTCTAAGGTTAACTCGTGGTAGGGTTTCGGACAAGAAGGGTTAATACCTTGACTAAAATATTCCCAAAACAGATGCTTCGTTTCGTTCGGTACACGAAGATAGCTAAATGCTTCAGCGACATTAACCTGATGGCTGTGTTTGAATTCAACCTAAAATTTTAAAATTGAACTAAAATATATATTAACCACGGTGATAAAGGATTTACATGCAATTAACCAAAAAGGTGCCTAAAATAAAAAAACAGCCTGTGCTATAATTTTTGATCTGCATGAATAAATAATTTTATTAAAAATGAGGCCCATGCTATGTAAAAAAGAAATGATTAACTTAAAAATATGGCAGATTATTTTGATAGGCACCTAAGCTCACACAATTATCCATCCTCCATGTATAAAAATAGGGTGTATTTTCTAAAAAATTATAATTTTGTAATCCCTCCCCCCCCCCCCCCCCCAATTCACTGTGATGGAACTGTAAAAAAAAATAAAAAAATATATATTTGTAATTTCACACAAGCCACATTTTCCATAAAAATATAATTTTAGACCCCCCCCCTCCTCAACCTCACAGGCAAAAAATTAAATGTATTTTTTTTTAACTGTAAACTCGATTACAATTCATTTAATGCCCCACAAGCCATAATTTTATTTTTTGAAAATTAATCAGCTTCCGTAACTTTGATTCAAACCATTATAAAATGGGAACATCACGAGCCAAAGCCCAGCATAGGTACCAGACAGACAGACAGACATCATTCAAAAATCCATAGATTCACATCTTTGGGACCTCAAAATAAATAACCCATTTTTGACAAAATTTCAAAGTAATTTTTTTGCGATTTTAATAGTCCTCCATACTATCGTATGGTGGACTAAAACTCGCGGTAAACTTTTATTTAGCATCCACATAGTTTTTAAAAATTATAGTTCACCATGTAGGTACGAATTTTAGATCTTACATGCATAAGTAAAATGTAAGTATCTACAAGAAACGTTATATTTTGTGAAATAACTAGAAAGGTAGGTATATTGTGGCAAAAAATCAAGAAAAATATTTGTAAAAATACTTACCATAATTGAAAGATTAATCGAATACCTACTTACCTGTATGAAGATTAATCGTAATTTTCCGAGCTTGTCTTCCGATATGATTACATTGTAGTTTCTGAATCACCATACTCATCGATACGTTTTTAAAGCATAAAATTTTTTATCTTCAACCCGAGCCTGCTATCGCACCTCGATGCTTCCTCATTCTGTTTTAGAGCAAAATTGCCCGCCTAAGGGGCATGTGGTTGGGAGGGTTGTAATCATATCGGAAGACAAGCTCGGAAAATTACGATTAATCTTCATACAGGTAAGTAGGTATTCGATTAATCTTTCAATTTTCCATCGCTTGTCTTCCGATATGATTACATTGTAGCTGTTTAAAGCTAGATGGTGCAATTTTGCATTATTCTACCTTCAATCCTGAGAATACCACAAAAACAATTAAGGCAGCAAAGTCGTTGAATTCAACTCTATTTTAAGTATGACAAAAAAAATCAATGAAAATTCTATCCCATAAAGTCCTTAACCACTTAAAAATTAAGGGTGCCTATTCTAGATAAATAAACATATTTCATAATATAATATATTATTGATATACAATCAGAGCAAAACAAATGTAATAAATTGAACCTTAGGCAACGGAATACTTAAAAGGCTACCTATTAGGGCTAAGATATACCCAAATTTAAAATTGTATTGGCAGATATGTCACTGGGCGTACCTAGAGGTCGAGTATAGAATCTGAAGAAAGTGTCAGAATTTTAGGACTCCACCCTGCTATATTCTTAATGACATTTAGGTTTATGTCAAACTTACAGGCTGCTCACGTGCTGGCGTGTCTTACACTATATCCGGTAAAGACGTTAACATTCATTTCATACCATTGTTTATTAAAATTAAGTTGATCCACCTACTCAAGGTTTGAGTTATTGCGTGGTGATGTGGTTTTTTTTTTTTTTTTTTTTTTGAGAGTTAAGAATAGGGATGTATAATTGGAACGAATGTGCACGGTGACTTTAATGCACTGTTTTATAGAATTTGCGACATATAATAGGTAATTCTGATTTTTGAAAATACGAAAAATGGGCTGGCTGCTGGCTTTTATAGGGAGCTGAGGTTTAAATTCTTTCCGAAATCTTCAATTTTGACTATAGAGTCTCTATTATTGTCGATCGTAATTTTGCTTAATATTTGGATCCGATGTGCTGAACTTAGTGCCATAAGTGTTTAGTGTTAGCGTTTTATTTTTAGCTTATCAAGTGATAGAGATTTTAAAGGGTAAAGTGTTGATACATAGAGTAATACAGGTTCAACGTTCCATGTAAAATCGTATTTAGGTTTAGGGGGCTTTAACTTGTAGCCTCCCTTCAAAAATCTTTTTATTATATTTTAATCCCTATTAGGCGGTGAAACATAAAGTTAAGAGCTGATCTATAGGTACTTATCAAGACGTAAGAAGCTCCTTTGTTTATTTCGCGAACTAAAAAGTCCAGATAAATGTTTAAATTATAAGTAAAGACATCGAAATTTTGCGGTTACAGAAATTATAATACCTACTTATTAAAACAAGCGTTGTATGTTAAATATTAATTAACAATTTGTTTTAATAAAAATATTTATAGGTACGCCTATGTTATTACTATTAAGTTAGCAACAGTTTAGACGGTAGGATAACGTTGACAGTGTTGTTGTTAGATATATTTTATATATCGTTGCAATATTATAAATACATAAAGTAAAAATACTAAAAGCCGGTGTTTTATCAACACAGAACAAGCAAAAACCAATTTTAAAATCACAACATTGTACTGTTTTCAAGTTCCTTCTGAGATGGATGCAAACATTATTGGGATGGCGTGACCGGAAATGCTTCTTTGAAGAAATGCTTCTCAGACAGTTTCCTTGCCACCAGGAAAAATTTCCTGTCTAATAGATGAGAGTCTCTATAGAGAGTAACTAATTTTTACTCGATTTAAAAGTCAACGGTTTCCCAACTAATAAACTAGGAAACACGGTATACCAGGGCTGTACTAGCCATCAATATTCCGGTGGCATCATCATTTTATCTAAAGCCTTAAATAACATAGAAAACAAGGGAAAAGCGTAAAAATACTCATCATACCAAGAAATTGTAAATGCATCGACAACTGTGGAGGTTGAATCCGGAAACCAGGAACAGGCATTTTACATTAAAATAAGTTGCAAATAAATCTAACCCCTTATTATTTTCTGATATACCTGCTTGTTTAGTTCGTATTCTGTTTCAATGGAAGTTTGTCTTGATGCCTTGTCGGGTTCCGTTTTTCTTTTGAAGCGATATAAGATGCGAAGAGTGTTATACGTTTTGTTCACGCTAGTCTAAAATTTGAAAGGTTATATTGGTTAAGTTGCGATATTTTACGCTTTCCCCACGATTAATGCAGGATATTGCCGTCTTATTATCGATTCTAAGTAAAACTCTAATATTTCCATTTGATTTAGTAAATAATTGTAAGCCATGACAAGCAGCTTTAACTTCAAGGTAATTAATATGGTTAGACTTGTCGGCTTCTTCCCAAAACTCGCGACATTTTTGGCCGTTACAATAGGCACCCCAGCCTGTAAGAGACGCAGACGCATAAAAAAAAACAAAATTCCAATGAAAACGTACTAGGCTTCATATTTGCAGTATATTCTTGATTGTCTATCCCCTAGCTAATAATTTGCTTTGTATGTTTTAAAATTAATATTCTGTCATGTACGACTTTCCTTTTAAGGCCTTAAATTTTGCGTGACCTTGTCTTTTGATACTATGACGACTCTGAGGAACGGCAGGAGTCGCTGCTACCAAAACACCAATAATTTTTGCAAAATCTCGAATCGTAGTAACTGACTTGTTAATATATTTTTTAATTGCCTCTTTTATTGAATTCATTTTCTTAAGAGGTAAAGAAACGGTCGAGGAAACGGTCCTCTGAATTAAGTCATAAGTAAATCCTAGGTAAGTTATTTTTATGATGGTATTAACTGACTTTTTCTGTATTTATATTAATTCCTAAATCATTTAGGAGCATTATACAGATTGCAAAACAGTAAAGTGCATCAGCCAAGCCTGACAAATGGTTGGTGTTGTTAGCCCAATTGGTGTTGTAGGAACCTTTGCAAATAATTAAATTTGCACACAATAATATTTAGTCAAATAACTAACACCCTGTAAAGTATACAGCTGTTTTACAAACAAGAGTCTTCAGCAGATAATTTAGTCAAAACAATTTACACCCTGTAAAGTATGCAGCTATTTTGCAAAAAATAAGGAGTCCATGATTGGAGTCTTAATTAAATAGGTCCACGACCATATTAAAATATATACTGTTGGCTCACAGCCTTTTAATCGTTTAAGTGATGATAGAATTTAGTGAATAGCCCGCGGCTATCCCTCAGAAAGTGTGGCCCACGGCGTTAATGCCAAATATGTTTTGCCATAACATCCTGTAAAGTATGCAGCTATGTTGCAGACAATAGTCTGCGGGTAATATTTTAGTCAAAACAACTAACACCCTGCAAAATATACAGCTATTTTGCAGAAAATAAGGTCAGTCCATGATAGCAATTTTAATTAAATAGGTCCACGACCATCCTAGAAATATATACTGTTTTTGTCCCTATTGGAATTGATTATTGCTGCATAAACAGGGGAAATATTATAAACACAAAATGTATCTGATTATCATTTGGCGGTGACCAGTTTGAAGTTGGCATATTAAACGATCACTTCTTAGAAAGTCAATAGCCAACTTTTAGTGGAGAAGTCGAATAGTTAGGTCCTCGACCCTAGGCTTAATCAATTAATAATTTATAATAAAAATAATATTATTATTTTTTTTTGTATTGCGAAGCCCTCGGCCTAAACCTATTCTTTTTCTATGCCCTCGGCAAGAATTTTTCGATTGAGTGCTATTTGTATGCAAATTATAATACCCTCGGCCTATGCACAATCTAACTCAATCTAACCAACTCTTTGTTAGAAAGTCGAATAGTTAGGTCCTCGACCCTAGGCTTAATCAATTAATAAT
>MU186817.1:0-50494 GCA_016904865.1 Pissodes strobi
CCACAAGGCACGCTGAAAAAAATTCTCTGGGTCATGAAGACTCCTATTGGTCAGAAATGTGTTTATAATACCCAGGACGTGTCAGGCGGAAGGACTCGGGGGATATTTCCATTTATGTCTAGCGGCTATCCCATAACCCGGAGCAGTCAACTGTTTTCATGTACTTCGCGATGTAACAAATCGTTTGATGGTCTAGTGGTCTGCATGGTTAGCCTTCACTACGGCAACGCGAGTTCAAACCCCGTCGGGTTTTAGATTTTTTTTTTTTAAGGTTATATTTCTAACAGTTTTTTCTTGATTTTGGGTATTTTGGGTTAGCACAAGTCCCCACAAAAGGATAACTCGAAATTTCCAGAACACTATTATTATTATTTACAACCAGTTGTTTCAAAGATATTTGAAACGTGCATGATATTAACACTGGTAGCGTTCTTTGAAACAAATTACGTTTTCTCTAACTGCCAATTTGGCTTTCAACGGGAAAAGAATACGGTCGCATACATTTTATTCTTAAGGATCGTAGCGAGTCCTACCGCGTGACGAGTTCTAAGCTGCGCGCACATCACATTGTTTTTGTTTACGTTATTTTTTTACTTCTTGCAATGCCCTTCGCTCGATTCAGGGCGCAACCAAAAAAACTAACCCAAGCATGCTCAAACTCAAGAAAGAAAACGTTTTACAAGCATGACCTTAAAAAAAGCATGTCTTGCCAACTTGCCACTGGAATCGAACACGGGCCGACGCGGCCGTATTCAAAACACAGCATCTAACCCGTGAGCCACGAGGTTCACTGAAAGCAATCCCCTGGACCATACAGACATCTATTTGTCAGAAATGTGTTTGTGAACATTGTGATGCGCGCAACCCAGGACTAGTCAGCCGGTAGGACTTGCTATGATTCTTAAGAATAAAATATATGCAATACGGTTGTGGGTATCCATCCAGCATCCTGGATTTGATTTCTTCCATTATGTAGGTGTTTCACAACAAAATGTATTACAGTCCTGTTTTTTGACCTCAGCAATACATTTGACTGTGCTGGTCACGGTATCCTCTTGAAAAAGCTACCGTGTTACAATTTATAAATTAAATTGGTCATGATAGTATAGAAATCCTTATGTCTAACCAAAACCTCAAGCGGCGTTTTCTCGGCGGCGAGAAGTGTAAATATTGGTGTCGCACAGGGCCCAATTCTTTTCTTGATCTATATCAATGACCTACCTACTAATAGTATAGCCAAATACAGTCTTTGCCGACGACACGGTTATATCTTTTACCGACAGAACACTGAAAGACTCTGTGAGGGGATATGTGGCTGCTCAGGAGGACTTTAGCTGTGGCTCTGCTCTAACGGTCTGTTGCTTAATAGGGCTAAATGGTGGTTATGCGGGAGCTGCCTGAGAATGATGACCGGAAGTCACAGGTAAGCTTTCTGGGAGTCTTACTGGACTCGTGCTTACAATGGGGTCTTCACTGAGATAGGCTTCCCCGAGGGGCTGAACTGCCTCTTCCCTACAAAGGATTGGTAGGAGGGAAGGACGGGAACCTGGAATGGGCTAGTTTGGTTCATAGACGGGTCCAGAGTGGGAACACTGTCCGGAGCTGGTGCGTACTGTGAGGCCCTGGAGCGGGAATTATCCGCCTCACTGGGCGACCACACTACGGTTTTCCGAGCGGAAATTTTTGCGATCATGATGGGGGTCTGGGAGTCGTTAAAGCTCAATGTCGGTGGCGGGAGGACTTTCTTCAGCTCCGACAGCAAGGCCGCACTCATGGCGCTGAAGTCGGTCCGCACGCGCTCTTTGTTGGTAAAGGAGTGTAGAAGCTGGCTGATTTGAACTTGCAAAGCTTAAAAAGGTTACGCTGGTCTGGGAACCGGGTCACTCGGGTGTACCGGGAAACGAGGCCGCTGATGCCTTAGCCAGAGAAGGCTCCGCACGCAGATACTTGGGACCTGATCCCTGCGTGGGGATCGCCCAGTGTCCGCGAAATAGTTTTTTAGACCTGGATGGAGGGTCTGAGACAGACGAGGCTCATGATACATGGGCCCGCGAAGTCTCGCCAGGGGACTGTTGTGCCTACCTAGGAAGGAGTGCAGAGCGGGCCCTGGTAGGATTCTACACAGAGCACTGTAGGCTTAGACGGCACCTGACTCTGCTGAGAATTGCAGATGAGGGGGGAGTGTAGATGGTGCATGGAGGACGACGAGACCCCATACCATACAATTATGGAATGCCCCGCCTTCGCGTGGGCAAGATTCAGAATCTTTGGCGTGACGTCGATCGAGCCAGATTCAGTGCGTCGTGTTAGTCTGAAGGAGATGCGGGTTTTCTTAAGGAGGACCGGCATCCTGGAGATTCTCTAATGAGGACTGGGGCACAACGGGCCCAATTGGTGGCCTAAGTGCAAGGCCCGCTAAGGGCCACCCCTTCTATACTGATACTGGGGTCTTCACACGAATGCTGCTCCTGGTGGGATAAATCAGGGAATATATGCTCTTTGGAACTTATCATCCTGTGTTTCAAAACGTCTTGAGAATAGCTTACTTTGCCCGTTTTCAATGCCCCGCTTGTATGATTTGGCAAGCGGAAGGCTGCACCACCTTGCTAACTCATAATGACATACATGAGTATGACACAAGGGGTAAGAGAGACCTGGTACTCCTGTACTGGCGTCTGAAGAAGTGTCAAGACGGTCCTGGATTAAGGTACGTATATTTTGTACAATATGTTCACCAATTGACGAGCAAAGTTCAACCGTAGAGCAGTTTATCTTAAAACACAGGAAAAGTCACTTAAAAACATTTGCTAAGTGTTTTTTTTTTAGCTTTTATATACAATGGACTTCAACTTCTTACAAATAAGAATGAGGTTAGATTGAATTCAGAATATGCACAAATAACCTCTGTTGGTAGCGCAATGGCGTCAAGGGTTTATTTACGAATGAATTAATGTATAAGATAATACTTCAATTTAATAAGAAAGCATAACAGGAATGCTTTTGTAGAAATGCGGTTTTAATACACGCAATAAAATGGATTATAAAACACGCTATGCTGTTGGCGCATAGATTACACTCCGAGAATGGAAATAGCTCTTATAGGAAACTTTATATTATAATAAAGCAGAGATTTGCTTTTCTTCATCTTCTTGTGCCCCGTGCTAAAGCGCACGTTGGCGATCCCTTGCATTTCTCTCAAATCATATTATATGTAGGGCATCGTTCTCTGCTTGTTGAAATTTTACTTATTCCACACCAGTTCCTTATATTTTAAAGCTAAGAATATTGCTTTCGCCCCGGTCCTCTTCGACTCTCTATCTCACCCTGCAAAATCAACTTTGGGATTGAGATTGAGTACCTTTCACTCCTCAGGATATGTCCCAGATAAGATATTTTTCCTTCCTTTACGATGTCAAGAAGCTCTCTCTGTACACCGGCCATTCTCAACACTTCCTCGTTGGTTGTGTGTGCTGTCCAGGGAATTGCTGTTAGACAACGAGAATGTCGATTTATCTTCGCGAGTCTGAGTTCTTCACTTTCAATAGATCGAACGAGGGAGAATATTGGCCGAGTGCCAAAAACGCCGTTTACTATTCAGAGAGAGTGACTGTGAACAAGTGAGTTCACTTATAAGGCCGAGTGCCACAGGGAACGCTTACCATCGCGGCTTACTTCTGAGAGAGTCAGAGAATACAAGTCTCGTTAATAAATACGTATTGTTTCTCCCTTGGCGCGTGAGCTATCCCCACTACTGAAATATCCCTTCCAAATAACCTAAATATAGAGAAGTTATACAAAAACTTAACATCACCGGTTCTTTAAATAAAAATTATGAATTTTGACACAAACCTGGTCGAAATATGCTGACTAGTTTTTATAAAATTCGATTATTATAGATCGGATTTTAGGAACGCTTCATTGACTGTTTGCGGTAGTCGCTGTAGGAAGCACTGTGATTGGCCGGATCCGTTTGCTTGTAACTGAACCTGACGTGTTTCGAAATGGATTGGATTGTGTTCGAAGCCGTTCTGCTTTTAGCTAAACCGAACGTCCTCGAGAGGTTTTACTTTGTAGTGCGATACACAGTAGCGTGGAACATTAATAGATACGAATTAAATAGCTAGATTTGAAAACATGTTCAAATAGTTTTCGAACAGTAAAGAACTTGTCATGTAGGGAATTTCATAATAAAATAAAGCAGATTCTTATTTTGAATTTCTTTTATTCATTTGAGTTTTTAAAATGTACACTTTATGTCTGATTTTAATAATCGTATAATTTTTAAGGCTGTTTTTACAATTCTGATTCATCATTTTGATGAGTAAGACCAATTATGTGTATTAGAAAGTAAATTACTATGCTTGATGATACAAATTTTTCCTTTTAACTTTCATGGAGCAAAAATTCTGATTCAGATACAACTCTGTTTTAGTACCTATTACTACTCGATTCTTGGTCTTGTACAGCAATTCCATGTATTTTCCGATTTGTTTTAAAATAACACTTAAAACAGTGAAACCACTGGAATTCTTCAAACTTTTTGTGCACCAATTGGTGGTTTTCTGACGCATCTTATAGAGGCGTTCTATAAAGGTATGATGACCACTCAAATCACTGAATTATGGCACGAGTTGAAAAAATACCTTTGCGGATTGTTTTTGATGCCTGCGCTGATGCCTCTTCAAATATTCCTTTCGAAGGGTTCTATATGGGCAATCTACACACTGCAACCAGTCCAAACTATGTTCATCAGCAGTTATATGTGTAATTAAATGTCGTTTTAGACTAAGTTTTCGCTTTGTTTTATACGAACATTCTAAACAGTGAAACCACTCGATTTGATCGTCAGGTTTATGCGTCAAGACATGCGCTGTCAAATTACCTTTGACCACTGTTTTATAGGGACATTGTAGACATTTATGCCAACCTTTTGCGTCTTTGTCTTGATGCTGAATCTGATGATTCTTGAAATAATTCTTTTGAAGAGTCATATATGGGCAATCTGAGCACCGGAACCAGTCCAAGCTTTGTTGATCGACAGTTCTATGTCTATATAAGTGACGAGTTAAAGATGTTTTTCGCATTGTTTTAAATGAACAATGTAAGCAGCGAAACCACTTGATTTGCTCCACAGGCATATGAATTAAGGCATGTTTTATCAAATTATTTTTGTCGATTGTTTTATAGGGACATTCTGGACATTTATGCCAAGTTTTTGTATTTTCGCTTTGATGCCTGTTCTGGTGCTTCTTGAAATAATCCTTTTGAAGGGTTCTATATGAACAATCCGAACACTGGAACCACTTAAAATCATGTTGCTCGGCAGTTTTATGTGTATTTAAGTGGCGTTTTAAATCACTTTTCCGCTTTGTTTTAAACGAACAATGTAAACAGTGAAACCATTGGATTTGATTAGCAGGCTTATGAATTACGGCATGGGCTAAAAGATGACTTTTGCGAATTGTTTTATAGGAACACTTTAGACATTTATGCCAACTTTTTATGTCTTCGTCTTGGTAGCTCTTGCAGCGATCATTCATTTCAATTATTGGCGTTTCAAAAGAATGCTTCAAAGACTTCAATTCTAACTGATATATGTTTTTGTTATGGACCATAACACATGGCTTAAAATTATCTTTCTTATCGTAAGGATTTCCGGAACATGTATGCGAAGTAACTTGATCTTCAGATTTATAGACAAGTTCGCAGTTCAATCTAAAAAAAAATAAAAAATTATATAGCATACGAATACACGCTTCAAAAAATGCTTAATTATCATAGAATATTTTACAATTCTGTTGACAAAGCTGACATAAAGTAAATTGACAAATAGCTACTTAATTAAAATGGAATGTTAAAATGAAATTAAATCATATTATATAAAAATGTAGTGTTGAATTAAACGTTAAAAAAGAGAAAAAAATCATTAGGTGTTACGCAGTTATAGGACATATACCAACTACATACAATGTATTAGTATATTTAGTTTGCAACAACTTACGTCAATTACACCTATAAAACTGTATACAGTTTTACAACACATACATACATCTACTTAAAGGGAGACAATCCTTCTCCATAATGCATTATTGAGTGCTGAAGTGTGAAGGAGAAAAGGGAGGAAAAAAAAGAGAGAAAAAAAGATTAAACCCGAATGCTAGGAGACCAAAACCCATCTCCCAAAAACTCATTTACGGTATAATATGACTTACTCAAGAGAATATATTTAAGTTTATACTTAAAATCTGTAAAAGATTAACTTTCCTTAATGTTCTTGGAATATGATTATACATCTTCCTGGCATTATATATTATTGAGTTTTTTATGAACGTTGTGTATGGTATAGGGGTTGGTAAACATCCTCCCTGCCTTCTGCTATTTGCTGTGAGTACTAGATGTGTAGACCTTTTATACAACAAACAATATGTCTCAAGGATGAACAGAGATGGCAAAGTCAACACCTTGTTTTTTAAATAGGGGTTTGCAGGATTTCCCTTGGATCTGTATATTGAAAATAGGATGGGTCCCAGTACTGATCCTTGTGGAACACCTGTCAAATTGTATTTAAGTCCCGAGTCAACATTTCCAACCCTCACAGTCTGCTGTCTGTATGATAAATAAGGTTCAAATCAAAGCAAAGAATTGCCCCTAAAGCAGTAATGGTCCAACTTTTGCAGCAGCACTGAATTCACACAATCAAGAGCCTTGGAGAGGTCACAGAATACTGCCGCAGCAAAGTCCATCTCATTCAGACGTACATATAGTTCGCTAAGAAAGTGAAAAATAGCAACTGAGGTACCTCTTTTGGATTGAAAGCCAAATTGATTGATGTTAAGTAGTTTTTTGCATTCCAAAAAAGATGTAACCCTATTCTTCACTAACGTTTCCACTATCTTGGAGAGTGTTGGTAAGAGGGCAATTGGCCGAAAGTGTTTTGCCTTGCTGGGATCATCACACTTAGGAATTGGAACAATTCTGGAAATCCTTAGACATTCAGGGAAGGTGCCTGTCAGAAAGGAATGGTTGATTGCCTCAGCGAGACTAACTAGAACACAATCCGGTAAATGCTGAAATATCCTCAGTGAAATTCCATCCCAGCCAGTGCTAGTCTTGCTCTTTATTTCCCCAAGTGCCCGTCTCAGTTCAAACTGGTTTGTCGGAATAAGATAAAATGAATCAGAACATTTGTCTTTTAAGTTGTCAAGAGGATCAGATGCAGACTTTATATCCCTTGATAACCCTTGTGATATGTTACAAAAAAAGTCATTCAGAACTTCAGGCTCGAGAGAATGCTTAGAGCCCTTTTGTTTAGTTTTTCCACGGAGTTGGTTGACAATATTCCAGCATTCTCTTTGTCTATTTGAAGAACGAGATAGTCGGGATCGAAAATGATTCTTTTTCGTCTGTAAATTTTTCTATAGTTGTTAAAGCAGGCAATAAAAAAATCATTATTGATGTAGAATTTTCGGATAGTGTGAATAGATCGTAAATTCTTGGATGTAATTTTTATTCCTTTGGTAACCAAAGGCTCCCTAGCCTTAGGTTTGATTTTCAGGTTCCTTATGGGAAAACATTTTTCAAAAATCATGCTTAAAGAATTATGGAAGTCAGACAAGGTGAAGTGGTCAGGTCAGTTAAAGCGGTCCAATTAGTGTTTTGACATTGTTGTGTAAAATTTGTAAAATTATGTTTCGAAAAAATTCTACCCTGCCTTCCCTGGCACACCCAGTTTGCCTCCCACACTCACTCAAACAATTGCTAAAAAGCACAGCCTCATGGTCTGAGAGACCTGGATTCCTGACTTCACACTCACAGCTATCCTCATTTCCAGTGCAAACGTAGTTAATAATAGTTAACAGAGTACACGAGATAGTTTCTAAATATCTGTGCAAACACATGACAAAATGATTAAATATCTTGGCGTCAAGCAGGTCTACGACTTGGTAGGTGTTTTTGGCGCCAAAACTCAAAAACTCAAGCACGGCAGCGACAGAGGGTGATGCTTCACGGTTGAGTGTTTGTCAGGCATTTATGACTTCTTCGATTATCTAATCTTAAATTTTAAGAAAACTAATTAAATATCTTGGCGTCAAACAGGGCAGCGACAAAGGCTGATGTTTTGGCGCCAAACTCAAGCAGAGCGACGACTAGGCACTAAAATCTTATTTCTCTAGAAGTGGATAGAAAAGCAGGAACGGTGTAGGCGAGCCCATTATCGCATTTGAGAGGGTACAAAAAATGTTCTTTCTTTAGTTGGCATATAGTTGTTTACACAACATTGACGGGCACAAAGATATATTAAATTTAAAAACGGTTTCTTTAACGGAGAGTGACAACTTGCTTTTCAGCGATTGTTTCATACAACGGAATCTATTCTACCGACAATCCAGGTTCGGACTAAGGAGAAACTGAGATGTAATGCTTTAAATGCAAAAACCTGTGGTGAAATAAATTCATTCGAAGTTTAATTATGGCTCAATCATACTATGGGCATAGAGGGTGTTATCACTAAATTATACGATGAAAAACGACAAGTTAATACACATGTTGGGATGTTTCCCCAACAATGATCTCATATTTATCGCTGATTTTTTAAGACCTTTAATGTACCAGGGACCACATTTTTTTCGATTTAATGTTAACTTTAGTGGTAAATTTGCTATTTAAAAGTAGATAAACATGTTCCAAAGAATCCCCACCTGAAAAAATTCTTTGCCAGTCAGTTTGACAGCAAACTAAACTTTCTAATATTAACCTTTGCAAATAGTCTCCCTCTTCTAACATTACCCTTAGTTGTCGTACCCAAACGAGGGGGGGGGGTCGGAGGGGGGCCTTCGCTGCGACCCTTGGTCTATTGTGGCTCACATCTGTGGTTTCCACTAAGCCATAGGCTCGATCCTTTCCATGAAATCGAATAGCTTTCTGGGGTGGATAGTTTTCAAATCTCGAAGTGTAATTTGAGACACACCGTTTGTCTGGTTCTTTCCATTGCTGAACAGTAGCATAAAACATGCTCCATTGTTTCTTCGTCCTCCAAGCACAAGCGGCATTCCGTTCCTTCGGAAAACCCTATCTTGTTCATGTGGCTTCTTAGCCGACAATGGCCAGTGTACATGCTAACTACAACCTGCAACTGTAGTCGGCCAAGTTGAAGAAGTTGTTTGGTTCTCACTCCTGATGGCAGATTCACTGCCATCTTTGAATGAGTTAGGCCTGATAACTCTCCCCATTTGTCTACAAACTGTTGTGTCCATCTGGAGAGGGCTTCTTCAGCTGTGTTATAAGCTGTTCCAGCACTGGTTCTGGCCCTATGAAGGCCGTTGCGGCCGCTTGCTTCGCAAGAGCATCAGCTCTTTCGTTGCCTTCATATCCTGTATATCCAGATATCCAGATCAGTGTAAGTTTATTTTCTCTAGCTAGTTTGGTGAGTAGTTCCCGGCAGTTCCATACTGCCTTGGATGAACAATGGCTAGATTCAAGCCGCTTGACTGTCCGAGAAAATTTTGATTGACTTGCCTTTACAGTTTCTATCGATGTGCCACTGTGCAGTCATATCAATGGCTTGCCTAGGGAACACCTAAGTTCAACCTCACCATTTTTATTCCATGTAGCGGCTCCTGTACCATCATTGGTCTTGGAGCTGTCAGTGAACCAACTATTTTCTGTTGATCTCAGTCTCAGATGTTCGGAGTCTTTTGCCCATTCGTTCCTTTCTGATGGTAATAGTTAGTTTTGGTAGGCATAACATCTGATGGTAGACCCAACACACTGTCCCGCTTTTTAGCGATTTTCAGCTTGTTGGGCACCATGATGATCACCTGCGGATTGTTGGCCTTCCTCTCCAGTACTATTTGGAGAGGTGGCAGATTTAGAAGACAGTCAAGCGCTGCCATGAGTGTAATGCCGAAGGCAGCACTAATTGCCAGACACGCTTGTCTTTGTAAGGTGGATAATTTGATTCTCGCGGAGATCAGTAGGCTCTTAGAGTACCAAGCTATACTGCTTCATATGTTATCACTGGTCTTATGACCGCAATATATAGCCAGTGCATTTGTTTGGGATGTATACCCCATGTTTTGCCACAAATGCGTCTGCAAGCTGGTAATGACAGTTTCGCTTTTGCAGCAATTTTATCCAGATGCGCATTCCAGTAAAGGGTAATTCCCAGATACTTCACTGTATTCGCAAATGGGATAGATTCTCCTTTGAGTGAAGGTTTTCTTAAGTTGTCCAGCCTTTTCTTCCTTGTGCACGGTACTATAACTGTTTTGTGCGGTTTCACAGATAGTTGTTCCCTTTCACACCAGTCATAGACCACGGTCAGCACCTCTTGTAGATTCTCTGATAGTTCTTTGCGAGTTGCGTCTTATAAGTATTAATAGATCATCCGCATATGTCGGCACCTCCGAGACCATCAAGAGAGACCACAGAAGGGGCGACAAAACCCCACCCTGCGGACACCCCCTAACAGCCCTGAAGCTGTAGCGGTCCCCATGTAAGATTGTTGTGGCTACTCTGCAGTTTAACATACTCCGGATCCAGTTCCTCATCTCTGGTTCAACTCGCCTTTCAGCAAATGCTGTGGATAAGGAGTTTGGTAATACATTATTGAATGCTCCTTCAATATCTAAAAACACACCCACCGTGATACTCCTGTTGTCTAACGCCTGCGTTATGTTCCTGACAAGGTTGTTTAGTGCTAATTCTGTAAACTTGCTGGTCTAAAAGGGGTAAGAAAACAGTAAAAGGAGGTACAAGAGAAGCAAGGGAAAAACGAAAAATTAATAGAAACGGGGGGAAGGAGTATTCAACTATAAAAGGAAATTTAATAAGAGGCCATAAATGTTAAGTTTTAGAAAACTGCAGAAAGATAATTAATGAAGAACAAATATTTGAAAACTATTGGAAACTAGGAAGTTTCAACAAGAGAGTGGCATTTGCTTCAGGTCTGATTTTAAAAGAAGAAAAGAAACCTCATAAAATTGGTGCTACAAAAGCAAGAGAACTAACTATAAGTACCATTTAAGCTAAGTTTGTATAAGAGTGTTTAAAAAAAAAACATTTGATTTATCAAATAAATTTATTGAAACCGTTATAAAAAAAGACTCTCATCTCAGGCGCAACATTGGATGGATGATTCATCCACTAAAGAACCAAATTGAACCTGACAGAATTGAGCTAGTTAAGAAACACATCGTCTCAATCTCGGCATACAAGAGCCATTATTGTTGCGAGGGAACAGGAGATAGGGAGCCCGAAGATGAAATCCGGTAGTGGCTTCTAGTACCTGTAGTAAAACCCTTGTGCAGTATATATGTGAGAATATCTCGATGAATCGGTTGGGTCAAACACAATTTAGGTACTCAACCCAAGATCCCCCAGAAGGGTAGTATAAAAATAAATACCAAACGTTGGGTTACCCACTACATTTCGCAGACACTTCCTAGACGAACGAGATCCTCGGTTTCAATCAATTTGCAACCTCCAAAGAATTTAGAGGGAAAACACGTCAGTTCAGAAAGAAACGGTAGAGCGAAGAGCTCGGATCGAAATGAAGAAATAGGCGATAGGAGGAATACTTTTAAGATAATAGTCGAGAACTAAGCTTCGTAAAACAACTGCGGAAGCAACAACTAATGAGCAACAATTAAAGCTTTCAATAAATAAGGAAATATTCCTAAACGAAATTATAAATCGGTAAAAATACAAATTGACAGCAACAAAAACCCCATTACTAATATTCAAGGCTACCAATAGAATATTACAAAACTTAAGTCATGCCACTTGAAAAGAGAATTATAAAGTAAAAATCCCAAATATCAAAGTCCACAACTGTCGGTAAGAAGGTGAAACTACAAAATAACCTCACAAAATCCACTAAAACATAAGAAAGGAAAACAAACATTCAAACATTGACGGTTGGGAGAAAATTAAAGAAAAAAATAAGGGAAAACCACGGGGAAATATGTGAGGTATATGCCCTAAATCCCTAGATGAGAAGAAACAACAAGATGGCGACGGCCAATACTGCTCCGAATGGAGTTCCCGAAAATAATAGTATATTGTGTAACTAGGAGGAAAAGCAAAAGTACCATAAGTCATGCGTGATAAGAGATCATGGAAATCGCGTGGAAATCGTAGTTGAAACCCGATTAACCTGCTGCCAACAACCTGAGCAGGCTAAACACTCTGATACATACCACAGTATAATCAAGGAAAAATCCAAGGAAATAGAACTTCTCAGAAAACTTGCTAAGGAAATGGAAGGCAAGAACAAACTACTTGAAGAAAATAAACCACTCCTGGAGGAAAAGTTGGAAAGTGCTATGGAAAAAACAAGTTCTGGCGCCAAAAGGGAGGGAAGTAAAAACAAACCTGAAGTTAGCGTCGAAATACCCCGAGCCCGAACCGTCGCGGACCCTCAACACATCATCCGTCCGAAAACTCTCAGCGATAAGATCAGTCCGTCGGCCGCAACGACTGTAGTAACACCTGACTCCAACGAAGAAGAAGAAGAAGAGAACGACTTCGAAACGGTTGCATCAAGAAAAACGAAGAGACGACAACGTCAAACCGATGCGGAGGATGTCAAATCTGCCGACGTTAATATTAATAATAATGATATTGATGTCAACAAAAATGTAAATAATAGCTCTAGAGAGAAACAAAAATAAAAACTCAATTTAAAGAAGAAAAGAAGCACCAAATATGGCGAGAGGGTTGAGGATAATGTATTTGAAGCCTCTGCCAATAAAGGTCAGAAGAAAATCTGGTTGTTCTTATCTAAAATAGGGGAACATGTCTCGGAGGAAATGGTGAAAAACCACATTGCCAGAACTGGAAACACTGATGAAGATACCATTTCTGTAAGGAATGTACTTTCCCTCTCCTGAAATCAGGAGAGGAAAAAAAAGTGCTTTATGATAGGAGTGAATCCTCAGTTGGAAGAAACCATTTACAATCCTGGCTTCTGGCCAAGAGGAGTGGCATACGAACGCATCAAATTCGGATTTGGTAGAAATGTTTTAGACCGCCGTCAAACAGAGCTGGACAGTCAAAATCATAACGGGGATCCTGATGATCAAATCTATGTAAAATCTAAGCAGGTTGAAAAAGGCTTGAGAATTAAATTCTTCCATCTGAATGTAAGAAGTCTTAATAACAAAACCCTAAAATTGGATGTTCTTCTATCAGAAGTCCAACCACATGTATTTTGTGTAACGGAGCACTGGATGTGGGGAACTGATGTGGAGGCCATACACTTGGTTGGATACAAACTAGTAAGTTACTCGTCTAGAGAATCTTTGAGAGATCTTAGAGTAAGTTCTGTAAAAACAAATCTCCTTCACTGTGATAGAACCTTGGAATTTTGTGTATCGGAACTAAAATTTATTTGTATAGGTCCCCACAGACTGACCTGGATGAATTTCTCTCTCTTCTCAATGTTGTGATGGATGAGATATATTCTCCAAATAAGTTTTTGTGGTGGCTGGAGATTTCAACATAACTTTTGCCATTGAGAGTGAAGAGGTTCACTTGATATACAACATTTTTTCAACTTATGATATGGAACCACATGGTGTGGGTGTCACGATGATGGGTCCTGGCTCTGGGACACAAATTGACAACATCCTAAGTAACATACCACCGAGAAATGTCCAATTTGAGTGTACTGAAACTGATGTGTCTGATCATTTTGGTCAGAAGATATATGTAAAGTCTGAATTAGTCAATCAACCACCTACATATGTTAAGAAAAGATTTTTTACATATGATAACATTAGCAATTTTCAGGATGAATCCTGGGAAGACGTATATGTGTGTGATGACCCAAATGATCAGTACACTTCCTTTAAGAATATACTGCAGTACTATTTTAATACATGTTTTCCAATATCGAATTCTCGGGGTAAGCGCGGAATTGAAGTCCTTTGCTGGCCGGGTGAAGGATATCTATGTGCTGTATAAGCAGACCAATGATGAGAATATTCACAAACTCTATAAGTCTGAGAAAAAACAATATGAAAAGTTTATTTCTTTGTATAAAACAAGGGTTAATGAAAATAGAATAGCAAACTCTAAAAATAAAATTAAAGCAATCTGGAACATATTCAACAGAAAAACGGAAATGACAAACTCCCGCTCATGTATTTCACTCAAATCACCTGAGGGGGAGCTAATAGAAGATCCACAGAGTATTATTGGGATGTTCTTGGATCAGTTTGACACACCTATTGCAACCCAAGTGGACACAAATAATGACATTGCACTAAACCGTAATTTAGTAAAGTAGTAATAGTAGTAAAAAATAACCAGCACCTTTTTCAACTAACCATGATGGCTATGCTGGAGACATGTTGGTTGTGACCAGAAGCAGGTTCGATCTTCGTATACCTCACCACACTTCCTCTTTTTATATAAAAAAAAAACATATTATAGGGCTATTAAGGCCTACCAATTACCTGAGGACATCCGTTCCATTGTGGGGAAACAGAGATTCAAGAGAGCAGTCTCAAAATTTGCTGCAGTCCAGCAATTTTATAATTTTAATTTTTTACGATAATTTTTAATAAATTTATGTACATGTATGTCATTTTAATTCAAAATTCATTGTATGTGGTGGTTTACTATGTACCTACTTGTAGTGTCGTGTGTTTACGTTGCTTTTTCACAGCTTGTGATCTTGTTGGCAATAAAAGAGTTTTTATTTTATATTATTTTAAGAGCAATCTATGCACAAATCAACAAGTCTTAGAAGAAAATAAACAACAGGTACTAGTTTTTTTACTATTGAAGAGACAGAACTACTCTCGAATTAATAGATAAATAATAAAGCAGCAGCAGCAGTATCTCGAAGCAAATCACTGACCCCAACAAGTTAAAGCCATATCAGCCTGAGATTACAAGCGAAATAGGTATTCAAACCGAAAGTAGTATATAAATTTTTATCGATCTAACGAGGATTAAAGGTAAGTTATGAACTCAGTTCTTAAGTACAGAACCGCAAGTAAACATAATTATTCTAATATAAATAAGCAAAGTAAAACTAATAGCGCACTATCTTATTTTCTTTGCTTGTGCGAGCCAATAGATTATCCACTAAAATAAATATAGTCACAAAGTGCTGGAGGATGATGTTATAAAAGCTAATACATATCATGTATTAATAATCGTATGTATATGAATAAGTGCTGCAACTGGAGGTCCACTAAACTTATTGACAACAAATCCAATAAATGAATTTATAATCAATTTATTTATTTATTTATTAGCAAAAAAATAATATATAAAAATAAATAATACATTGTGTCCTTAATCCTAAATAATAACAATATAATAAATAATAATAATAACACAATATTTTTTTTCTTTTCATATTTTCCCTAAACTGCTAAAATTCAGTACACTATAGCATTTAAAACGCTGTGTGTGTGTACCATACCCAAATTGAAAATTCTACAGAGATATGTACTTATCAAAAACCACAAAATTTTAATACCATCAAAAAATTATAATATAATATAACAAAAAACAAAATTATACAATCCTAGTAATTCTACAGGTTAACAGGATTAAACTAATCTCTAATAGTGTTGCTCATGTGCTCAATCACCCCATAAAATTGTCAATAAAAAAAAGTCCCTCCAAAAATCCTTAATTCTTATTACCGCTGTTTTCTATAGTTAAATATTACCTAACACTTACGCTCTATACACATTGTTAATTGAAAAATTACTATCTTTTATCCATTTCTCAATTTCTTTTTTACATTTACCATAAGCTTGTTCCCTAATATATACTTTAGGTCCTAAACAATATACATGGCTTTGGCAGATGCAATGCTTGGGGTCTTGTAGTAACACATTCCCCCGAGCAGCACCCCTTGTGTTCAAACCATGCATTATGTTCTCCATATAGTTCTTTGATTTCAACATGTATCTTATTATAGCTTTAACATATGGGGTCAAACAATTGACTTTCTTGGTACACCAAAACTGATGGATATCTTTTATTCTTAAAGAGCATGACCTTAATTATCCATTTTTGTGCAATCTGCAACTTACTAAGCACTGTTGACCCTGCACTGCCCCAAACAATAATTCCGTAACTTAAAACCGACTCCACCAAAGCAAAATACACCATTCTTAAGGACGCCAGGGTCTTAAATTCTCTCAATTCATAAAACTTAAAAATTAGTTTTCGTATTTTGTCAGTCACATACTTAACATGTTCCTTCCATGAAAGTTTTCATCTATGTTTTCCTTTCTATTTGCTCTATACAATTACAGCTTTCCTGTAATTGAAACCCGGTGAAGATCTAGAAGAGAAAGAGAAAGCTAGAAATTTTGCTTTTTCTACATTTAGTGACAATAAACTATGATCCATCCAATTCTTTATTTTTTTTAGTGCTACTTCAGCCTTACGGCTAACAATTTGCTAGTCTTCCCCTTTAATAATAATTGCTGAGTCATTTGCATAGCAAAAAATCTCGCCCTCCTCCAGTATTAAGAAAAGATAATTAATATAGATGTTAAAAAGTAAAGTAGATAGTACAGTGCCTTACGGTACACCATATTCCATCTTCAATTTCTCACTAGTTTCTCCAGATATTCTAGTGATTTGAGTTCTTTCTAGATAAGATTTTACCAAGTCATTTCGTATTCCTCTAACTCGTATATTCGACAATTTTCTTAAAAGTGTTTGGTGGTCAACAGTATCAAAAGTTTTTTTGAGATCCAGAAAAATACCAATGACATTTTTACTTTTATCCAGGTGCTTTAGAATTGTCTCAATGACTTTACAAAGTGCATTTTCAGTGTTGGAGTTCTCCCTGAAGGCATATTGGTTTTTATTTAATAGTTTATGTTTTTCAAGATATTTCAATATCGTCCAATTGCTTGTGAGAGCAATTGGACGATAATTACTTGTCAGATTCTTTTCACCCTGTTTGTGTATGGGAACTATAGTTGCATTTTTAAGTATGGCAGGGAAAACTCCAGTGCTGAATACAACATTGACTATGTCCAGAATTGGAATTAATAAGTAGTCCTTATACTTTTTAATTATATTTGAGCAAATACAATCGTCCCCTCCTTTTACTCCATTTTTTAAGCTTTTTATTTGTTTGTTCAGCTCTAATTCTGAGACTGGGCTTAGTAAGAAGGAGTGTATTTCCCTTGTCTCCTCTACGTTTTCTGGAACCCTGTTTTTGTAGATTTTCTGAGCAAGTTCCTTACCTACATTAACAAAATAACTGTTAAGAATATTTGCCATTTCCTTCTCTTCTGTTATCTCAATGTTATCTGGACTTAAGATACTTTTTATTTCCGAAGTGCTGGATTGGTCATCACTTTCCAGAGTTTTTTCGGATCATTAGAACTAATATGTGTTAGTGATTTATAATATGAGTACTTGGCCTTTTTTATAAGTTTATCTAACATTTTACGATAATTTTTGTATCTGTTCAATATTACCATATTTTCATTACTTCTTACATATTCCTTTTTTAGTTTGTCTCTCCGCTTGATTGAAACTAAGAGGCCCGCTGTAATCCAAGGTTTAATCCTTCGTTTCTTGCTTGTGATTGACTTAGTCTTTGTTGAAATTGAAATAATGCCCTTTAACCATTAACAAACCTGCTACTACAAACATTGGCATCCCAAGTATTTAGAATATTGTCCCACGTTTCCCTTTCAATAAGATTTTTGAGAATTTCACGATCTATGACTTCATAAGAATTCTTCCGCCTTTGTGTGTCAATGCCTATCAAAGATGGAATATTAAGCAAAATAGGATGATGATCGGTAAGGTCATGCTCTGAGATTGGGGCTTTTAATTTTTGGAAGAGTTTCTCCATACATTTAACAAAAAAATGATCCGGACAGGATTTAGAGTTTTCTACATGTCTAGTAACCCCGTTTACCATACTAACATAACCATGATTATGCATCATAGTCAAATAGTTATTTGTCTGTTGCCAAAAGGTCAATATTTATGTCCCCAGTGAAAATTTGAATCGAAGTGTTGTCAGAGAAAGACACCCCGCCCAAAAGAATGTTTAACATATTGACAAAGTCATCGTTTGCTATTGAAAAGCCTTAAGTTGCCAATATATCAGTCAATATATTGTTTTCAGCCAGAGTAATTTTAACAATTTTTAAGTGCTCATAAGTTAATAGCTGGTTGGTTACATAACATTCCTGTCTTACGTACACAATACATCCATCGCACCTATTTAGGCTACTTTCATTAAAAAAGTTAACAAACCCTGATGTAGCAAAATCATTTACATTATAAATATTGTGTGTTTCGGACATAACAATAACATCTAAATTTACCCCTAAAGATTCCACAAAAACCAAAAACTGATCGAAATTCTTATAAATACTCCTAATACTTACATGCATCACATTTATTAGAATAATTGCTTGATACTTCTAACACACCTCTAAAAACAATTGTTTCATAAGTCTTGTAATCATCAAATAAGTTATTTAATTCATTGAATTTGGATTTAAAATTTACTCTTTTTTCAAATACACCCTAAAACCTAATAAATGATTTTATATGAAATCACTTAGATCAGATTCCCAACTGATTATAATGGGGGTTTCTTGGTCCGTTTTTTTTTTTAGATAGATAGTACCAATTAAACAATAGGCCGCTTTATAGTTTTTTTCATTTTTTAGAGTGCGTACCTTCTTAAATAATATACGCTTACCCACTGGCAGGTCCTCATTTAGGTAAAGTCTTCGGTCCCTACTCTCCAGACCACACTTCTTGACTGTGATTCTCTTCAGTTGCCTAACCATCCTAAAAGCCTCCTTTTTTGTTTCTGTGCTCCATAACTTCACAAGAATTGGACCGTCTTCATTCTTACCCAGTCTTACAGTCTCCAGGATGTCCCTGTCAGCCAAATCTATGTTCATCGCTCCCATGATTTTGCCAATTACCTTTCGGTTGTCCGGATCTGATTGCTTTGGTACCCCATTTACTAGAATGTTCGTTGCTTTGTCCCTAACCTCCATATCTTCAAATTTTGCTTCCAGCTCAACAATCTTCCTTTTAAGAGTATCATTTTCCTTCCGAAGATTTGGTCACCGCTATCACAACATTGAAAATTTCCCGATTTATTTGGAATTTTCACTCTCAATCCACTAGGGTGATAAGCAGCAACACACTTTATACAAACTACAGCTTCCTGTACTTTTTTTTTGCAATAATTGCAAGTTTTTGACTCCACAATTTTGGAAGCACTTTCATCAGCCCTAACATAACCCAACTAACCGACGAGATTAATACTCATATACTCAATAATTCTTGTTCTTGTTCACCTTGCCAGGGTCTCACCCCAACAAGGGTTTGGCTTTGCTCCAAGGCAATTCGCCAGTACGAAGGAACTTCCAGTAAGTCGGACCTGTGCCCCTGGAGATTCCCGAGCTTTGCACAAATATAAGCTACTGAATTGCACAGACAGAAATGGTCCCACAGAGACATCCAGTCCCTCCCGGCCTGGGTACCGGCGTGAATGGGTATTTCTTCTGGCTCTAAACTATGAAAGGCACAGAATTGCTTCTGGCTAAGCTATGAAAGGCACAAACTACGCTGGCTACGACATCCGGTTCTTCCTCGGGGAGAAAAACGGTCAATAAACGTTTGCCACGTGTCGCTCAATGGCCTGTGCCAATGGCGCTCAAAGAGCCGTCACCGAACGCGTCTACACTCGACCGAAGACGAATCGAAAGTGCTCAATGATTCTTACCACTAAACATAGAATCTTTTGTTGCTAAATGCAGCATATAAAATAAAATCTTTATAGTGCCAAGATCTGAATGTTAGAAGATATTCGGTACGTTTTTCTACAAGAATTGATATAACGATAAAGATGTCACTTTGTAGGAGATCAAATGTCTCTTCCTGCAGATTTACCAAAATGCAGATATCCAAACTATATATTAGAGGAGAAAAAAAGAATTTACATCGATGAAATGTTTCATAGTTTTTATGAGAATCTCCTTACTGAGAAAAATATCAGGGACACTGCCAAATTTAGATGAAGTATCTTCGGATGATGAGTAGTGTAAAAAGGTTTGTGTTGATTTTTTGGTGCATTTAGAGTTATATTTGTTTTTTTTTCTTAAACTAACATGTTTTTATTCCAGTTAAGGATAATGTTTTATACACCAAACGAAACACCTTTTGTATTCCATGCAAAACTTTTAATCCAAAAAGGACTTCCTAAAAGAACGTAACAGAGTACTTTCGGCCTAAGCCATCATCAGTGTTACTGATTACCAAAAGTGCTCTGTTACCTTCTTTTAGGAAGTACCTTTTGGAAGGAAGTTTTGCATGCAAAAGGTGTTTCAATTGATATGATTGATATATGCACACATTTAATGTTTTATACCTCAAAAGTAAATAAAAGTTTTACTAAAAAAAATTTACTTGAATTCATTATTTATTATTTTTTTACAAAATTCAATTAAAAATTGGTCATTTTTCAAACTTAATGACTCCCAGTACTACTGTTATCAACTTGTTTTCCTTTACATGCGCATGAGCGAATTATAACCTATCAATTGGTGAAATTTGCTTCTTCTGGTTTTACAGAAAGTAACAAATCCCAAGCGCTAACAATGCATTAAACTTATGAATCAATATCACAATGTTAAATTTCTTACTTGGAATCTGACATGACCTCTTCTTTTTCATTTTTAATATCAACTTCCTCATGACTTATAAAGTCCGATTGAATCAAATATTCATCATTGCATGTTGTCTCACTAGATTTTCTGTAAAATAAAATAATTTCACTTTCAGAGCCTCAATATACCTACATGTTTATGAGTGTTACTTACTAGAAACTACAGCTATTTGTGGATAAAATTTTGAAATACCAAAACACAATTCACTTATATCAACGAAAAAAGATTTAACAATTTACCATACTTTATTTATCACAACTAGGGTAGTTTTTGAAAAAAATTAATGACTTTAAGGAAGGTTTTTCATGCGATCATAACAATTATTAAAATCATAAATTACTTACAAGTCCAGTTCTATTTTAATATTATGGTTTTCATGATCAACTGTAGGTTGTTCATCTAAACCATAACCAACTTCATTTGAAGATCCCCTAGAAATATTAAATGCTTTACTTTAAAATGTTTCCCATAGAACAATTATAATCAAGAAAATTAACTGAACCTCTGGTTACCAATAAATACTAAATTATAATCTTCCTGGGTGAAACAACATAAATGTTTTTTTGTCATCTAAATCATCCTTAGTCGCCCTTTCCACTTTCAAATATTGCTTCGTCTTATTTGAAAGGATGTTTTAATAAAAAAATTACTTTTTCCTTGAAATCTCAATCGAATATATTCTTATAACTATTGCTAATAGGTAACTTATAAACACTATTTTTGAATAATGGCTAAGGGCTTTAGGTATTCTACGGTTTAAATATAATAAAATATTCTCTAGTGAACTAGAAAATACATTCATTTTTCGCTATTTAGGTATACTGATACAAAGGTTGTTAGTTTGAGTTACATATGATGCTTTATGCGGAAGTAGCTTCTCGAGGTTTCTGTAGGCAATATCTTAAATTCTTCTGTATTTTTACTGGAGAAAAAATTCACTCGAGGATTAGATGCAGATTGGGGATGATACACCATATGCTATAAAGAAAAATTATTGATCCTCACCTGCATCTATTTTAGAAATTGTATAGTTATTACACAAAAAATATATCCACTTTCTCAGGAACACAGAAAGTTGTCATTGCTGATAAGAAGGAGTACCTAAATATTCTATCATATGATTCATCTCTTTCTCTGAGATAAAAATTTCAGTAGAGGAAAAAAGAAAGACTTATGCATTCAATCAATCAAATATCATTTTTATTAAGTAACTAAAATATATCCCCAAAATACCTTTATTTGTTAACTTTTGTAAAAAACTGTATTACATGTTGGATAGTGATATGGGCATGTTAGAATGAATAATGGAGATGTTGGTTACAAAACATGCTTACCTTAAAGTTTGCGAAGAAATATGGTCTTCTTCTGCTGTATTAAAGTGAAAGTATAATAATGGTAAATAATCATGGCATAATAATAATAAACAAAAGGTTTCTTGCCATTGCTCTTTAATACATAAAAATTCGTAGCACCTTCTTTTACATTTAGGACAGTGAATGAGAGAAACCCGTAAGTAATAACTAATCACCCACATAAAAAGCATGAAATGATTAAACATCTGAGTCTTTTTGAAAAATAAGTGGCGCACTTACCCAATAAGACACTGATCATTTTCTTCTTTGATACAAGATGCATAAAGTTGATCAAACTCCGAATAAATCTCCTCTTTAACTATACTTGGCAAACTTAACTCTGTTATTGGCTTACTCTTAAGACTGCTATACATAGTAATATTGGAACTGTTGGCTGTTTCCACTGGAGAATCGAGTTTCATAAATTCGTGAGGTATTTTGGGGTCGTCTCCGAGTTCATTAATCAAAATCATACATAAATAAATATTAATATTAATGATCAAAACCCAATAACATTTTCTTATTTATTTATTTACATCAACCATTGACGTTTCCTTTGAAACGTCAATGCATTGCATTGCACTGTCAACACATAAGAGGTGTTTTTCTTTCACCTATACCAGCTGCACTTGGTGTACGTCAGTGTAGCTTTTTTTTTATATGGCAGTGGCGCACACACTAAAGGGAGATCCTATGGCGCTCGACAAGCGGTGTGTGAGCGAAGATGTTGATTGGCACGGTTCTTGAATAGTTGTAGGTTGTAATTAGTGAGAAACAGATGTCCTGGAAGTGAGTTCCACAGTGATGCAGTGTGCCAGACAAAGGAGTTTTTGTAAAGCGATGTTCTAGGTGTTTCTAGTTGTACGACGAACTAGTGCGCTCTTGTCGTCTGTCGTGACTCTCTGACAGGAGTTGCCAGGGGCGAGATGATGCGGGCTAAATCCTGGGAACATCTGACATGAAAGTATCTCCTACTTTGGGGTTTGGAACCTTCGGCAACATGCACTAAAACAGAGTTTTATCCACAATACCGAAACAGAATATTTGCACTCGACGCGCGTTTCGCTAACCATGTTAGCATCATCAGGAGATGATTAAAACTGTTAACTAGTTTTAATCATCTCCTGATGATGCTAACATGGTTAGCGAAACGCGCGTCGAGTGCAAATATTCTGTTTCGGTATTGTGGATAAAACTCTGTTTTAGTTTAATGAAAGTATCTGTAAAACAGAGACTTTTCGGCCACATGTCTGCGGTGTTCCAGATTATCCAGATTCCAGATCAACTCCGGATCACCGCCGAGACGCACAGCTCTCTTCTGAATGGAATCCAGCAGCTTTAAGGTATGCTTTGGTGTGGCACCCCAGATGTGTGAGCAATATTCTAAGCACGGTCTTATTTGTGCTTTGTACAGCAAGAGCAACTGTTACGGTGTATAGAGTTTTTGTTGCGAAATAGCGCACCAAGCTTCTGGGAGGCTGATTTTGCGATGTTAGCAACATGGTCATGCCATAACATATTGCTGTTGACCGAGACACCCAGCAGTCCGATTGACGAGGATGAAGGAATGGTCGATCCTGCCATAATTATGTCAGGGCCCGCTGTATTGGCCCTCTTGGTAAACGTTGCTGCTTGGGTCTTTGCTGCATTGAACTGGACCAAATTTCGGTCCCCCCAAGTTTGAACTTTCTCCAGGTCTTGATTAATAGCTGTAATCTGCTCCTGTCTGCGGTGATGAGTCTCAGTCGCTGGTAAGGGTTTTTCTGATCTAAAGTGGGAGACAAGGGTACTGTCATCTGCAAAACTGTAAACGGGATTATTCGTTTCGATCAGCAGGTCGTTAATATAGATTAGGAACAGAGTTGGTGAAAGTATTGCGCCCTGAGGCACGCCCGCGTTGATGGTGAACGTGTCCGAGATATGTCCATCGACTGCAACGTGTAGGGATCGGCTCTTAAGGAAACTGGCCATCCAGCTGCAGAGAGAGACTGGCAGTCCGAAGGACGGCAGTTTGTTGAGCAGTCCGTCATGCGAAATAGTGCAGCAGCGGAAGAAAAAGCCATCTTATCATTGTGATCGCAAAGTATTATTGCCTTTTTCATGATTTTCTTACAAAATTGTATTGGGTCTTGGGCAGCAACAGCTTAAAAAAATTGTAGGTTAAGTTTTGTTTACTAATTTTCCGTCAGTTCGCCATTGCCCCACCATCCTGCACCAACTTACACCAACAAAGTAGTCGGAGGAGAAAGTGCTGCACTAAATGACACTCAGTGCAAGTGTACCGGAGAAATAAAACGGGTTGGTGCAAAAAGTGTACTTAGTGCAGGTGAAAGAAAAACACCTATTAGCATAGATAAATATTAAGGGGGCACAAGAGATTGTACCCACGGATTCAACTTTGTCTAGCGACAACAGCCAGCCCGTTCCATCCCTCCACTCATACTCCCACCTTTCGCATGGCCCTCCGCTCGCTTCGCTCGCTACGGGGGCTCAAGCAAAGGAAACTAATAAGTGTTAACCAAAAAATTAACCCAAGGCTAACCCAAAATTAAGAAAAAAAGGGTAAATTAATAAAAAATAATAAACAAAGTATCTGTCCCGACCGACGGGAATCGAATCCGCAGCGCAAGAGGAGGAATGACACGCATGCACCCTGCCCCCTACACCACCGAGGCGTTGTAAAAATGTTGCTAGAACGTAGAGACATGCCTAATAAATGCCAATGACAAAAACAATTGATAGGCGCATGTGTGCAATCTCAAAGACAAAGTGGGATCCGTGGCGCTAGCCGCTATACATCTAGACCCCTCGACCACGAGGGCTCTTGCGTCAAACTTATTGCATCACGAAGACATAACGCGAATGCATGCGACTAGAATAAGTTTGGCAACAGCGTATTCCAGCGGATACAAATAGCCGTGTTTCCCAAAGCATTTTAAGATCCTTTACACAAATAGAGCATGTCTTCGTGATGCAATCACTTTATGGCAAGAGCTCTCGTGGATGAGAGGTTTAGATGGCTGGGTCTCACCTGGATGGCCCGAGTTCAAACCCCGTTGCTTTTTTTATATTTTTTTAAGATTGTTTCTAAACAGTTTTTTTCTTGATTTTGGGTATGTCTTGGGTTAGTTTGGGTTACCACCTGGTTAGTGTCCTTTTCCTGAGCCGCCGTAGCGAGCGAAGCGAGCGGAGGGCCATGAAAATCGACCAATAGGAGAGGTCGAATTTTACATAGTGCTCTATTTATGTAAAGGATCCTAATACGCTCTCCCAAACATAACCAATTCGCCTCTAGCGAGCCGCGGTTACAAACCGTAATGACAGTTGAATTGGCGGGGATTGAATTGTTGTTTAAATGTGTTGACAGTGTGAGTTACCTGTAACGGCTCTAGTGGTTTGATGCTGCGTTTGCAACACAACGCTGCGGGTTCGACGTCCGCTAGTGGCAAAGCTTTTTTTAAAGTTATGTTTGTAAATTTTATTTTTTATTAATTTTGGGTAGGCCTTGGGCTAGCGTTTGTTTGTTGCGCCCCCGTAGGGAGCGAAGCGAGCGGAGGGCTATGCGTGAAGTGAAATATTAATTGTTCTAAAATAGTAAACAAACCCTCTAATAGTAAACAAACCATGTTCCGCTCATTATGGTTTATACCCACTGCTCGCTAGAGGACGAACGGCTAAATCATAAGTTGCGATCCAACAGCTCGGGTATTAATATAGCTTCGCATGGTCATCCGCTCGCTTCGCTCGCTATGGGGGCTTAATCAACAACAGCTAATCAAGTGCTAACCAAAACTAACCCAAAATTAAGAAAAAAGGGTAAGTTAATAAAAAAAACAATAAAGGTGCGCGTCCACTTGTTCGTACCGGACAAATCGGCCGCATGAATCGAATCGGATTTTTGTAATGAATTCGTCCATTTATCCGCATCGGATCGCATTTGCCCGACTGACTGGGTAACAGGTTATAAAATGAAAATTCTAGATTAGTAATTTTGATTGGTTGGTAGAACAATGAGTTCTTCTGAAGAAGTAGTGCTGATCGCTACTTTATTATCAGATGAAGAAGAAAAAGCACGAACTAAAGCAGACCACGGCGTCATAGATTTTGGGTGCATAATATATATAAGAAACGAAAACAATATGGCGAATTTCATACATTGTTCTCTGACTTAGTGGATGATGATGAAAAGTTTCGTCCATTTTTATTGTTTAAAAATTACAAAACATACATATGACATGTATGTATACAATTCTGTACACCTTTAAAAGAACTAGTCACTAGTCTAAGTTAATAACCACAACAATTACTTGACTCCAGGGACAGCGGCGTCCTGCACTCTGTCCGTTGACTTCCATGTCTTCGTGATGCAACCAGTTGTTTGTAAGTCCGCTGATGGTCTATGGGTCTGAATGGTTAGCCTTCACTTCGGCGACCCGGGTTCAAATCCCGTCGGTTTTTTTGTTATGTTTCTAATTAATTTTTTCTTGATTATGGGTTAGCACTTGTTAGCTTTCTTTCGTTGAGCCCCGGAGCAAGCGAAGCGAGCGGAGGTTATGCGTGAAGTGAAATATTACTTGTTGTAATACGTGGCCGTCCTTTGTCAACACTTTCTACGATATATTTTGCCTTATCTAACTAAAAACCAGGATATATTTAACAAAAGCTGTATTATAGTGGACATACAGCAGCTTGCATATGTTTCCGCGAATACATTCCACTGCATTCAATACATATTACGCGCCGCTATCCCTAGAGCCTAGTCAACAATTATTGAGCCGTATAATCGAAGCAAACCGAACGCCACACGATATTAAACGATTCCTCAAAAACCGCCCATAAAATGCGTCCATTTGTACATATTTACTGATTATGACGGCCGCACGCACCGACCGGCCCGGGTTTGAATTCTCTCTCGAAAATACGTAGCCGCATTCCGGCAGTTCGACGCGGACGATGTGAGTCAGTGGACGCATTTATATTTAAACCATGAAAACGAATTAAATAATAAGATGCGTAAGGTGCGGCCGATTCGTCCGGTACGAACAAGTGGACGCGCACCTTAAACGTTATCTGTCGCGACCGACGGGAATCAAACCCGCAGCGCAGGAATGACAGGCAAGCATTTTGCCTACTACACCAGCGAGGCGTTGTAGAAATTACAAGAGTCTAGCAACCCGACCAAATTTTCGATACCAAAGGCCACCTATTCTACATTGGTGGCCTTGCGTGGAATGTATTCACAAAGAAGGGGGATTCTTTGTGAATGTATTCGCGGAAACACATGCAGGCTACTGTATATTCACTATAATACGGCTTTTGTTAAATATATCTTGGTTTTTAGTTAAATAAAGCGAAATATTTCGTAAAAAGTGCATCCAAAGTACGGGCACGTATTACAATAAGTAATATCACTTTTCGCATGGCCATCCGCTCGCTGCGCTCGCTACGGGGGCTCAAGAAAAGGAAACTAACCAGGTGCTAACCCAAGACATACCCAAAATCAAGAAAAAACTGTTTAGAAACTTAATCTTAAAAAGAAATTTAAAAAAGCAACGGGGTTTGAACCCGAGCCGCCGCCGCCGATAGCTGCCGCTGTCGAGTTGAGACCTAACCATCTAGACCTCTCGACCACCACGGCTCATGTTTAAAAACGACTGCATCGCGAAGACATAGCGCGAATGCAATCGCTCGAGTCAACGCTACCTACAGTAGATGGCGCTAGAGTCGGTATCGAAAATTACATCGGGTCTCCAGACGCTTTTGTAGAAATTTTGCTAGAACGTAGACACGGATCGTAACTTGTGATTTAGCCGCTTGTGCTAGAGGCGAGTAACTAACCATTTTTCTTTTTATTTTTGGCTATTTCACCTAGAAGGGCAGTTTGCCAGCACATTCTGGGAGTGACCAATGCTCTTAACGACAATGTTGCCATATTGAAAAAAATTTGGTAATAGAACAAGGCGGTACACAAGAACCATCCTGTTAGCCTATACCGATTCCGAATGCATGCTTCGGGGCCGCGCGGCCGCCCGCCGCGTTCCTATTGTAACCATGTTTTTTTTTATCCCTAACTTCTTTACCAGGCTTCTTTTGAAATAATTTAATGTTTTGATTTTTTACTTGTTTGATTTAGTCTCTTATGTGCGACATATTCATTTTTAGTTAAGAACAAGCGAACTGTGAACTTTATTATGTTATGTTTTAATTGAATCAGAAAAACATGTTTTTTAAAGATAATAAGTTTGCTATAAGATTCTTTTTACTTGTTCTACAGACATAATGATACGGACATAGATAATTAATTGGGAAATGGTGATCTATGGTTAAGTAAATAAAAGGATAAGTTATTTTTTAAAAAGACGACACCAAAGTTATTTATTAATAAAACACAGAGGAAAAGTAAACAAACGTTTATTTAATAAAAACAAAACATAATACATGTATCTTTTAAAACATAAGAAATAAAACGACTGTTAAATTTTCCAAAAATAATTTTATTCATATTAAGTTGATATGCGAAAAATCAGATTTTTCTGCGAAGTCTAAATCGGTGAAAATAATTAAGAAAGTGCCGCTGGAACATTGTAAAGACGTGACGTCATAAGATATGAAGGTCGCGTTGGGATATATATTTATCTATGACAGTGACAGAAACGTCAGCATTCTGGCGGCGCGGCCAAGCAACAGGACGTGATCCTCTTTTATTACGTCACATCCCCGACGGAGATGCGCTTCGAATTCGGCATATTTAAACTCTTATATTTTAAGAACCGCTTAATGGATTGATTTAAAATTTTGAATATGACTTATTTTTATGAAATATTTTGGATAGGTAATAGAAATTTGATTGTTTTTTTTTGAAATGAGCATATTGCAGTCTATAATATCTAAAAACTAGAGATTGGCAATATGAAAAGGAAACACCGCCTACTTCGGGCACCCTGACTATTAAAAACAATCGCCGGGACCCGTCAATTTTTCATTTTAGGGGGACACTAAATTATCATAAAATCACGTTCAAACCCACAGTCCCCTAGGAGGGGCTGGCACCACCCATAAGATCTTAAATGGAGAGGGAGGTTGAGAGATACCTCAATTTAAAGATCTTTTGTCAATGACTACAATTGCGAACGTTTAAGTTTCTACTTTCATCCCCATTCATATGGCAGGTTGTGAAAATCTTGACAAAAAATATCAGTTTTTAATTAATAATCCATTAATCAAAAGAAGTAGCGACTTTAAACTTCGCGGCGGGGGTGAGTTTTAGGAGTGAAACTCACCTCCACCCAAAGGATGAAGGGATACTTATTTTTTAAGACCGTTTGACCCTCATTATAACCCCGAAATTTGCGATCGCTAGGCCTTTTGGTTAATGAATTATTAATTAGAAACTAAAATATTTTCCAAGATTTTCACAAGCTGTAATCTACTAAAATGCATAAGCTACTAAACAAATATCACCCTGTCGCAAGTTTGAACTTGGACTTGGAGATTGCTATATAAACATTCAAGACAAACTATAAACAACGCGAGCAATCAACGGGAGCGACTTTGAACCTTATGCATGCAATGATCATCACTTTGTTTTATATAAATACGCTACCGAGCCCTCAGTTCGGCAGACTTTAGTCTCACCTCCAGCTCCCAAGGTTAGTCACTTGACGACTGCCTTCTGGGTTCTATCCGCTCCTAAAGTTAGCCATACGACTGCTTTAGGTTCCATTCCTTTCCTTCCAAACCTGGCACCGGTTAGTCACTTGACGACTGCTAGGACGAGGGGTTGCACAACCTCCATAGTAAAGTCTTGACAAGAAGTTTGTCAGTGTTGAGAAAGACAAGTGTCTAATAGTCAGTTAAAAATTTAGTTAAATCTCTTAGTGCTCTTAAATAAAACCCAACTCTTAAGAAAAACTATAAATTATAAGACAGTAAACAAAGACCTATAAATAGTACCTCAAATCGAGAAAACATGCGCACCGTAGTAATTGGGTATAATAGAATCTCATTTTTTTTTGACCAATAATTATTGTAAAAGTTTTATCGTTAATACATTGTTATTGTTATAAACTAAACGTGCTTACTTTATCATCTCTTCTTACCCCACGTAACGCGATCCCGGTCTACCTCAGTTACCCCCCGGCACGCTAAACAAGGCGTGTCCTCACGAGTAGAACATCCAGTGGTAGATTAAAGGAAGCATTGAGACCCCATCGTTGTACTAATCGCGACGAGGCTCTTCTCTGAGAAGTTATGCTTTAAATAAATCACGCTACCCCCTAGGCTACTCGTGACAATATCAATGGGGATGAAAGTAGAGTTCAAACTTGGAAGTTGTATGCATATGGGCAAAAGACCTTTAAAATGAGGTATCACTCGACCCCGTTTCAATTTATGATTTAAGGAGTGGTGCCAACCTCCGCCTAGGAGGCTGCAGTAGACGTTTCCCGTACCACATCTGAGGACTTTGGAATTGCGCGCGCATTACTTTGGTAAAAAACAAAGTTTTCGAATATTTTCAGTTAACACCTCTGTTTTTGTACATACGTTTTACCACGATACCAATTTATTCAGTCATTATGTTTTGCTGATAAAGAATATTGCAAATACGTGTTTAGATACTAGAATTCATTTTATTTGTAGGACAGTGTAATCAAATGCCGAAAAAATAAGACTAAACTTGTAACGTTTGAAGGGTAATAAATTTATTTACTTATTTCCAAGTGCTTCATTTCACAATAATAAAATGATATAATTTATTTTATAGAAAAATCACAACTATTATGCATAACATCTGGCTAGATCCTCGAAGACAAGATTTACTGGATCTCAGAAGTAATAAACTGAATCTAGTTGTGTCCAATCTTGATAAATGTTGAGAATGATAGTGGAAAGGAGGAATACAAAAATTTTAAATCAAATTTCCTGGAAATTTTTTAGACGATATTCTCCTGCTCACTACCATTATTTGACATTTCATATGTTATTTTTATTTCATTTAAGATATTTATGCTACGCCTCTGGTTAGAAGCCGCCATATTCAAGCACCGTTCCGGGCCTGTGTTAAAACGGGTAATGCTTCTTTCTTTCTTCTTTTTATCAATTCATTGCTCATAGCACAGTTTACAATTGACTACTTTGAACTGACGATAAAATTATGTCACAACGAATAGGTAGAAGTTCTCCAGATAGAACCTTCCATATGACTCGAACATTACTACTCGACTCTTTACCTTGAACGGCAATTCAATGCAATATTTCTAGTCCAGGTATTAGAGATCACTTTCAACTTGTTTAAACGAATATTTCAATTAATGAAACCATCTCGATTTACTCAGATTTTTTATGAACCAATATATGTCTTTTTAGCGAATATTTGCGAGCTGTTTTGAAAGAGCATATTGAACACCCAAACTTATCGATTTGATCAGCAGGCTTATGAATTATAGCATGCTTTGATAAACTACATTTGTGTATCGTTTTAAAGGGACACTCTGGACATTTATGCCAGCCCACTTTCTGTTGATTGTCAGCTCTATGTAGGTTTAAATGATTTATTAGAGAACCTTTATACTTTGTTTTAAACAAGCATTCTAAACAGCGAAACCACCTAATTTGATCAGCAGGTTTATGAACTATGTCATGAGCCGAAAGATATTGTTTGTATATTGTTTTATAGGGACACTTTGGACATTTATGCCAGCCTTTTGCGATTTGGTTTTGATACCAGTCCAAATCACCTCGATCAGCAGTTTTATGTGTATTCAAATGCCTTTTTAGACATGTTTTATGCTTTGTTTTAAACGAACAATCTAAACAGTAAAACCACTGAATTTGGTCAGCAGGCTTATGAGTTATGGCATGAGCTGACAAATTACTTTTTTTTAATGTTTTATAGGAACACTCTAAACATCTATGCCAACGTTCTGAATTTTCGCTATGATGCTTAATCTGATGCCTCCTAAAAAGATTCTTTTTAAAGGTTCCATATGAACAATCTAAACACCGCAACCAGTCCAAATTATGTTGATCGGCAGTTTTATGTTTATTTATATGGTCTTTTAGAGATCCTTTATGCTTCGTTTTAAATGAACAATTAAAACAGCGAAACCACTGAATCTGATCAGCAGACATATGAGTAATGGCGTGAGCTAAAAAACGACTTTTGTAAATTGTTTTATAGGAACACTCGGTACATGTATGGCCACCTTTTGTATCTTCGCCTTTATGTCTAACCTGATGCGCCTCGAAACGATCTTTTCGACGAGTTTTATATGGGCAATACGAACATCGAAGCCAGTCCAAACTATGTCTAACTACATGAAGCTCTAGAGTTTTTTTCCGCTTAGTTTTAAATGAACAATGAAAACAGCGAAACCACTCGATTTGATCAGCAGGCTTATGAATTATGGCATGAACTGAAAGATGATTTTTGTATATGGTTTTATAGGGACACTCTGGACATTTATGCCAACCTTCTTTGTCTTCTTTTTGATGGCTCTTGGAATGATCTATCAGTATTTCATTCTTTGGGGTTTCATAGGAACCCTTCAAAGACGCTAACACATCTAACTGATGTGTGTCTCTATTATGGACCATAGCATGTTGCTTAAAATTGGTTTTCTGGTCAGTATTGCAAGGGCTTTCAGGACACGTATGGAGAGAAACTTGATCCTCGGGTTTATGGAACAGTTCGTAGTTAAACCTGAAAAAATTGTATCAATAAGGAAACGTGGCTGGTTTAGAAAAGTGAAAATAAGAAAATATACAATAACCATTCATTTTAATCAAAAAACAGAATCAATTTTGAATCGTGTGACATGTGAGTGTGAGTGAAACGTTTGACAGCACATAACCTCGAGTATACCGCACAAACCATTTATTTTTATACACAGTGGACACAATAATTTTGTAAGTAATTTTTGGTGGAACAATGTAAACAAAAAGGCATATTTAAAACAAAAAAAGCAATTGCAATATAATATAAATAGCTAGAAGTCATTTAAAACTGTTAGAGCGATTAATAATACTAAAAACCGTTCAAACTAAGTTGCTTATAAATATTTTTGAATTAAAATTAAAATGATGTAGTAGTTTTAATAACACGAATCATTAAATTATGATCTTAAAATTTCTTACTTGGATTCTGGCATGTCCTCTTCACCTTCATCACTTTTAATATCAACGTCTTCATGTTTTATAAAGTCCGATGGAATCAAATATTCATCATTACATTTTGTCTCATTGGATTTTCTATAAAATAAAATAATTTTACTTTCAGAGTACCAATGTACCACGTAGCCAGTTAACAAGGGCACTCGGCTCGGCAAGTAAGTGTACTAAAGAGTTACAGAAAAAAAATTATGACTATAGCAGCCAAGAGAAAATATTGGAAATTATTCCAAAATGACCGCTAGGGGGCGTAATCGCTAGAGGTATTGTCATTTTAAAACTGAGATAAATTCGATTATTTCATAGTAACACTTTTTGCTCTATCTCTTAAAGGAAAGTGATGGGGAGTGTTCGAACATTTTGAAAGGTAAAAGTCACTAACTTCAAAAGAGCCGACTTGGAGTCGTTGAAAAAGGCTTTTCTTAGGTTATCAACTGTACCTTGTATGGGGTGATTGCGATTGCTTACTTCACCGCTAGAGGACGTTTTCCGACTTAACAACAAACTCAAACTCAAGATTCTTTTTATTAATAAGATCATGCACAATAATCTATAAAAACATAGGCATGATTGAGTTATACTGCGTCAAATTTATGCAATGTCATCTCTTTGTTGAAAAACCGTGTAACAGTCCGATTTTGCCAGTGTCAAATATTTTTAAATTTCATTTTAGCATGTTTAGCATTTAGCAAAAAAATGCTGTATTTTGCGCTCATCGGTTAATTAATTCTAAATTTATTGATTCGATTTGCTGACAATAAGCTTGAAATTGCCGCATTTATTAATGTATATTAACTCTATTCTAAATTTAGGTTAACGATATATTTGAATTAGCTTTTATAACACGTTGTGACTATATTTATGTTAGTTGATAAGCGAAGCACATTGTTATTAGGATAGCTTAGCTTGATTTATATTACATTACCGTAGAACGGCCAGCGAACCGATTTATATTTTTAAGAATTCTGTTAATAAAACCCGCTTTTACGCTTCATTAGCCTTGTCAAATTCATATTTTATTTTCGGTTTGAATATTTCATAACTTTTTGGAACCCCTGGTTGCTCGATTTCAATCACCGGCCGATCATTTCTGAGATCGTTTTGGTACCTCTGCTTTATATTTATCTTTCCACCCGGCATGCTGCACTTTGTGTAACATTCGGTTGTTGGTTCCAAGTAATAGAAATGGGCTATTTCTCATAGTAGCAGCTGTCGATTTAAATTTTTAAAAGTTTATCGTTTTGTGATAGAATATTGTTCAGTGTGTGCTGAGCAAAGAAAGTCTTTAAGTTTAGTCCTGAGGCCTCTAACGTTTTGCTGTAATCTGCGTTATTTGTGAGGCCCGCTACCACCCAAGCTGTTCTACTAGAGTGGAAACTTGTATTTTCGACGGAAAATTCACGTGTTGTGAAGACCCCAAAAAAATTGAGGTTAATTTTCAACGAGGCCGAAAAATCAGTGAAAAATCGGAAAATTTGCTCAATATGGATGAAAAGAAGCTGAGGGATATCATTAGGGAGTCTTTTCAGCAATTTTTAAAACCTGTAGAGCAGAAAATGGGGGACAATATGAGTGATATTAGAAAATCCATACAGTTTATGTCGGACACATTTGAGGATCAGAAAGGGCAAACAATATAATCGTTTCAGGGGTACCAAAGCAAGCGGAACTAAGTACAAGTAAAATAGCAAACAGGTTATTTAAGGCCCTAAAGTTACCATTAACTGAAGTGGATGTTTCAGAAAGCTACAGGATTGGCAAGAATGAGGATGGATCAATAATGGTAAAGTTGCACAACATACAAAGTAAAAGGGATGTTCTTAAATCAATTAAGTTAATGAAAGGGCTCATGATAAAACAATGTGGTTTTGTTGGGACAGATAGAAACCTGTATATTAATGAGGACCTACCTTTTAGTAAGCGAGACCTATTTAAAAAAACAAGAGACATGAAAAAGCAAAAAGGATACCGGTGAGCTTTCTGTGTGAATGGTCAAATATACTTAAAAAAAAATTACCATGATCAGTCTATTAAAATAAAAAGGGAGGAGGATCTTAAGTGAAATATGTAGTTTACATAAATTTACTACATAAGAAATTAACATTTTCGTTCGCAGTCTTTAATATTTTAGATAACTATAAGATCTCAAGAGCATACTCCTGTGATAATCTGTCCCAAGTAAAATGTTTTGATAACAGTGTTAGTGATGTGAACTTAATACATGTAAACATAAGGAGCGTTTACAAAAATTTTGAGCAGTTTTTGGTCTTTTTAGAATCACTCGATAAATAATTTGATATCATTGTGATGTCAGAGACCCATAATGTGTACTGCAAAGGTGATTTTAATATTCCTGATACATATTAGTTTTTAATGAAAGTGCGTTAAATAGATGTGATGGATGCCTTGTTTACGTCAAACAAGAATATTATATTGATTTTCAGGTTATGTCGAATAACAATTTAAAAATTGCTCAGGTCACACTGACCAAAAACAGCAAAACTATTAGTATTTTGGCTACATACAGATGTTTTGCTTTAACACCAGTTAACTATCTAGAAAATTTGGAAAGAATACTTCGCAATATAAATATGGAACAGGACCCTGTTTATGTGTTTGTCGGTGACATGAATACTGACTTGTTGTCGACAGAGTCAGAATTAACAAATGACTATCTTACTATAATGCATGGGAATGGGTATGGAAGTACAATAAATGACATAACTAGAAGATCTGAAAATGGTGGTACATGTCTGGACCATTGTTTTGTAAAATGTCAAAATGGTTTGTTCGGCAGTATTAATTCTGTTATATTGGAAAGTGATCTCACGGATCATTACTCCATCTTGGTCAACATACTTTTGGAAAATATTGCTAATGGTTCAGTAAATAAGAGAACCCAATGTAAAATGCTAAAATATGAGAAACTATCGGAAAGGATGGTGATGGAGAATTGGGGTGATGTTCTGCGGGAGAATGATGTAGATGTAAGTACGAATGTGTTTTTGAATAGATTGGCAGCTATGATTGCGGAATCCACTATTGTGAAGACGATAACTAATAAAGAGGAGAATTAAGCCATGGATTACTGGTGGCCTCTTGGTATCAATTAAAACCAGAAATCGTTTAAAAAAAGAATGTGCATTTAACCAGAATAATAATATACTACTAAATAGGTACAAAAGTTATAGGAAAATTTTAAGTAAACTAATTAAAAATGCCAAATACTCATACTATAAAACTTTAGCAATAGAAAATGCACACAATCCGAAAAAAACATGGAAAGTTATTAAAGAGGCCACCAATGATCAGGACAGTGCGTCGGACATAAACTGTATAACAAGTCATTCGAATATAGAATTGATGGATAAAAAGATGATAGCGAATGAATTTAATAATTATTTTGGTAGTATTGGAAAAAGAAATAGGGCAGAATGGTCGTGGGATGGACTGTGTGGAGGAGAGGGGGATGCAATAATTTTTTTTAAAATCCTGTCTCGGATGATGATGTAGAGAAGGCTATAATGGGACTGAAAAATGGAGTAAAAGGTGGGGAAGACAACATTTCTTCTGATTTAAGTAAAGCATATAAAGATTCATTGGTAGAGCCGCTGAAACACATAATAAATTTATTTTTAGTACATGTAAGACTTCCATTATTTTACCACTCTATAAGCAAGGCGATAAAAAATCATTATCTAACTATAGACCAATCGCATTGACTAGCTCCTTCAGCAAAATAGTTGAAAAATGTCTCAGGGAAAAATTAATACGTTTTTTAGTAAAAAACAACCTACTTCACAATAATCAATTTGCTTTCAGGGCTAATATGAGTACTGAGAATGGACTTGTTGAGAGTATCAGAAAAAATTATGAAATCATTGGATCAGGGAAGTAAGGTTATTGGAATCTTCTTGGATTTGAGAAAAGCTTTCGACACTGTGCCACACCAAATTCTTCTGAACCGTTTAGGTAATATAGGAATTCGTGGTATCACGAACAGGCTAATTGAATCTTACTTGAGGGGCAGGATTCAGGGTACAAAAATTGCAGATCAGGAGAGCGAAACAATTTCAGTTGAATTTGGTGTGCCGCAGAGGATAGTCCTTTCACCTTTATTATTTATCATATATATTGTTACGTTTTTATACGTTCTTAACAAAATTACAACTTGACTATTTTCAACTTATACTCTCTTTATTCACTACCACTGTATACAATTTAACACTTTAAACTACTCTTATAACTTTACAACTAATATCTATTCAACACTCAATGATTAACTGAACTGAACTAACTCTCTACATTCGCCTTAGGTCTGCTTATATATAATCTCAAATCTATCACGAATATTCGGGAAGTATTCCGACGCCACTCTATCTCAACGAGGCCATCGAGATAATTCCAGTCCAGCGATCCTGAAACTTCGCGGCCGGCCGGGCGGTGATTCACCCGGACAGAGAAGCGAGGGGCACGGTGCGGCGGCTAGTTCTATAGGGTAGCACAAAAACGTTCGGATTGTTGTTAGTCGTGACATTGCCTCCCTCTTAATCCTGATCGTCCCGATCAGATACTGCATGTCCGTGGTATGCTTTCAGTCTGTCGAGGTGAACAACTTTCAGTTTGCTTCTAGGACTACGCTGAATTCTATACACAACGTCATTAATTCTTTTGATGACTGTATAGGGTCCTTCCCATACTGGCGTTATCTTGGGAGATCTTCCTTTCTTCCTTTGCGGATTATATAAACAGACTTTATCGTTCATCTGAAATACCATAGAATTAGCTTTGAGATCATATCGTGTCTTCATTCGGTCACTGGCTTTCTCCGTGTTTTCTCTGGCTAATTCATGGATGTATAGTAACTTTTCCTTAAGGGAGTCCGCGTAGTCTTGGATTTCCATATCCTGGTTGTCTGGCGTTCCGAATAATAGGTCGCAGGGTAAGCGGAGTTCTCTTCCAAATAAAACCATGGCTGGTGTTAGTCCTGTCGTGTCATGGACTGCTGATCTATAGGCCATTAAGAATAGTGGTATGTGTTGGTCCCAATCCTTCTGATGTTCATCTACGACCTTTGACAAATGTTCTTCAATGGTCTTGTTAGACCTCTCAACCATGCCGTCTGATTGTGGATGTAAGGCGGTAGTCCGTGTTTTATGGATGTTGAGTAAATCACAGACTTTCTGGAAAACCTTGGATTCGAAGTTACGTCCTTGATCTGAGTGCAGCTCTAACGGAACACCAAATCTGCTGAATAGGTTATTCACAAGGATCTCTGCTATGGTAACAGCTTCTTGATTGGGGATTGCAAAGACTTCAGGCCATTTACTGAAGTAGTCAATTGCCACTAAAATGTACTTGTTACCATTATTTGTTTCTGGAAAAGGGCCAGCTACGTCAATGGCGATACGTTCAAACGGTAGGCCCACATTATACTGTTTCATTTTGCCCCTAGATCTTGTTTTGGGTCCTTGGCTTGCGGCACAGGTTGAGCACTGCCGACACCACGATTTCACATCCTGGCAGTAGTTGACCCAGTAAAATCTGTCGCGAATCTTGTCAATCGTTTAGTTCACTCCGAGATGAGCACCGGACTTTCCATTATGAACGTCTTCCAGAACTTCCGATATCTTCCTCCTTGGTACCACTAACTGTGTCTTCACTACTTTTCCATCGGCGCTTTCCCAGGCTCGTTTAAGAAGTCCATTTTCCACCACCAGGGAGTCCCACTGAGCCCACAGAGTTTTAAAAGCAAGTCCTTTAGCTGATATCTCGCTCCAGCTTGGTCTTGGTTGATGTTCTTCTTTAGCTGTTAGCAATAGTGCTATTTCACTATCTTCAAGCTGATCCTTTTTAAGTTGCTCTGTGGTCCACTGCTGGTCAACCTCAAATTTTGTTTGCCTAATCGGAGTAATTCCTTCTCGTTGATCTACTCTTTGGCAATGCTTACAATTATCCGCGCATGGTCTTCTGGATAAAGCATCTGCATTATTATGCAATCTCCCTGCTCTGTGCTTAACCTTAAAATTATATTGTTGTAACTTTTCAAGCCACCTGGCTACCTGTCCTTCAGGTTGTTTCATATCCAAAAGCCATTTAAGTGCTGCATGATCAGACCTTATCAGAAATTCTTGCCCATATAGATATTGATGGAAATGCTCAACAGACCGTACTATTGCCAAAACCTCTTTTCGGGTTACACAGTAGTTACGTTCAGGGTTCGAAAGTGTTCGACTGTAGTATTCGATAACTCGTTCTTCCCCTGCTTGTACTTGCGATAAAACTGCTCCTATGCCGGTGTTACTTGCATCTGTGTCCAATACAAATTTACCCTTTTGTTCAGGATATCCCAATATTGGACTAGAACATAGAGCCGCTTTTAATTTCCTGAACGCAGAATCGCAGTTATGATCCCAGTTATAATTTGCTCGTTCTTCAGTGAGCTTATGTAAAGGTGCAGCTATATTTGCAAATCCTTCAACAAATCTTCTATAATAAGTACATAATCCAAGGAAGCTCCGCAGTTCGTGTTTGTCGCGAGGACGAGGCCAGTCGTTGATTGCGTTGATCAGTTTGGATTCCCTCTGATGACACGACGTGCCCGAGAAATTCAACTTTTTGTTGGAAGAGAAAACATTTCTTTGGATTCAGTAAGAGCTGAGCATTCTTGATCCTAGTAAAAACTTCATGCAGGTTTTGTAGGTGCTCTTCGAAAGTTTTTTCCATTACCATTATATCATCAAGATAGACCAGGCATGTCTTCCAAGTGAGGCCTCGTAGAACTACTTCCATAAGACGCACAAAAGTAGCGGGGGCATTGCATAGTCCGAAGGGCATAACATTAAACTGATATAAACAACTTCCGGTAGAGAAGGCAATCTTTTCCTTATCCTGTTCGTCAATGCCTACTTGCCAGTATCCGCTCTTTAGATCGAGTGTTGAGAACCAATGAGAACCTGCTAGTGTCGTCAATTCTGGGAAGTGGATAGCTGTCCTTCTTGGTGACGTCATTGAGCCTTCTATAGTCCACGCAGAATCTGGTAGTCGCATCCTTCTTGGTGACTAAGACAACAGGAGATGACCATGGACTTGATGACTCTTCAATAATTCCATCTTTAAGCATTTTATCCACTAATGTGGTAATCTCTTGCTGCTTCGTCACTGGTAACCTCCGAGGATGCTGCCGTATGGGGGTGAGCACTCCCGGTGTCGATTTTATGTTTTATGATGTTCGTTCTTCCAGTATTGCCATTTTTCCTTTCAAAGGCTGTGCTCTGCTCTTTGATAAATTGTGTAGCTCTCTTCAGTTCTTCGGAAGACAGATGTTGCCACGACTTCTGGAAATGTTCTAGGACTTCCTTAGGTGATGTTGAGGGTGTTACTTCTGACTGCGTTTCGCAACTGGTTACCCATTGCACCGGCTCGCAAGTGGCTATTACATCTCCTTTATTGATTTTTGATGGGATTGGATGAAATAGTTGCTATCCTTATCGATATTTCGCCGTCGGTTTTGACTAGTGCTTTGCCTACGAGGTGTTTGCAAGGCAAATCTTGGTGTTGGATAAGTCCAATGCAGCCTCCAAAATCCTTCTCCAATTTCCCAGAAATGATCTGCTCTGTATTTCCGCTTATTCTGATGGTACATGCCGCCACTACTTGAGTCGGTGTGCCATTGTCTGTTCTGTTAAGGATGAACTCTTCGGTGCCAAACTTCAGAAGATTGAGCTTGCTGTCAAAAGAGAATCCATGTTGGTCAATGAGATCCATTCCCAAAATAAATTCGTCTTCAATGTCGGCTACTAACACTGTGTGGTGTAATTTAATTCTTCCAAGTTGAAGTTCAATAGCCATTTCTCCAAGTACTTCAGCTGTCTCACCGGTAACCGTACGTAAAACTACATTCTTTGATATAGGTAGGACTTCTACTCTATTTACTCTGTTGGACCTTATCAAAGATACCGCCGCACCAGTGTCAACAGTAATGGTTATGGGCTCTTCCGTTGATCTTTCCTGTAATAGTTAGATTGTCGGCGGCTTTTCCTAGGCTTTTTATGGAGATGATCCTGGGGGCTTTATTTTCTTTAGCCAACACCCGCCCCGCAATGTTGACTAATTGAAGTTTTCCTGATTTGGAGGCCCTAGCGTCTCTGGATGGAGATCTAGACCGTAGTTGTACTCGGCAGTCTCTTTTGAAACGCCCAGTCCTGCCACATCTATAGCACTGACTTGATGTATTTCGGTTACGTGGCCTATCTTCAATTGGCTCCCGGAATTTCCCTGTGGCCTGAAGAACTTTCGTCAATTTCTTCAAAATTTCGCCCATCTCAGTTAATTCACAACTGTTTATCGGCTTTTCTTCCTGGATGGATACGGCCCTGATTTTTGGCTTGGAGATGTTACAGGCTGCCTCGATTTCTAGGGCTCGACCCAAAGCTTCGCTGCTGTTATCAAATTTGGCTAGGCGTAGCATTTTCTGAGTTTCTGGATCTCTAATACCATCCACGAAATATTGGGCAGCAAGTTCCTCTTGAAATTCCTCTGTCGCTCCCGGGTAGGTCAATTGAATGAGACGTCTAATGTCTGCCTCATACTCTTGCAGGTTTTCACCAGGCTTCTGATGTCGGGACTTGTGCCTGATAGAGTTGTTTTCTATGTTGGTCTCCAAATCGTCTCTCTAGGGCAGTTGCAAGTATGTCATTTTTCCCTTGTTGGCTGATGGGAATGGTCTGCAGTAGTTCCAGGGCAGACCCACGAAGCGCTACCACTAGTGATGTAGCCATTTCTTCGTTATTCCAACCGTTGGTAACAGCAGCGGCTTCAAATTGCCTTCTGTACATTGTCCAGGAGGTTTGACCGTCATACGTTGGAGGTTTGATGTTATGCCCTGTGGCGAATACCCTCTCGGTGGGTCTTTTGATTTTTAGTCTGATAACTTCTGCTTGTAGATTCCTCAATTCTTGCTGTACGTTTCCTACTTCTTTTTGTACACTCCCAACTTCTTTTTGTACATGTCCAACTTCTTTTTGTATATTACCTACTTCTTTTTCAAACTTCTCATTTTGCCCGTCCAATATTTTCTGTAATTTTCCTTGCTCGCCTACAATCACATCAAGCATCCATTTCTGAAGCTGGTCCTGTTTTGCTTGCCTTCTACGATCATCCTCTTCCCGTTCCGCTTGCCTTTTATCTTCTTGATCTTGTAAAATTTTCTGAAGCCGGTCCTGTTCTGCTTGCCTTTAATCTTCCTGACCTTGAAACATTTTCTGAAGACGGTTCTGTTCTGCTTGCCTTTTATCTTCCTGATCTTGAAACATTTTCTGAAGACGGTCCTGTTCTGCTTGCCTTTTATCTTCCTGGTCTTGTAAAATTTTCTCAAGCCGGTCCTGTTCTGCTTGTCTTTTACGTTCCTCCTCTTCCCGATCCACTTGCCTTCTACGTTCATCCTCTTCCCGATCCGCTCGCCTCTCAGCATTTAAATTATCCATGAAATCGGCTAACATTTTATTTATTTGCTCCATTTCTGCCGTTTGTTGCCTTGTATTGACCATAGAATGTTATAAAATTTTATCAGAATCCACCAATCAAACGGTCTTGTTGACGTACTTGAACTTCTTCTTTCCTCGAAAAATACTTCTCAAGTCCGGTCCCTTCACAATCCGACTTCTGACACCAAATGTTACGTTTTTCCCGTGGGTTCTTAACAAAATTACAACTTGACTATTTTCAACGTGTACTCTCTTTATTCACTACCACTGTATACAATTTAACACTTTAAACTACTCTTATAACTTTACCACTAATATCTATTCAACACTCAATGATTAACTGAACTGAACTAACTCTCCACATTCGCCTTAGGTCTGCTTATATATAATCTCAAATCTATCACGAATATTCGGGAAGTATTCCGACGCCACTTTATATGATCTCGACGAGGCCATCGAGATAATTCCAGTCCAGCGATCCTGAAACTTCGCGGCCGGCCGGGCGGTGATTCATACGGACAGAGAAGCGAGGGGCACGGTGCGGCGGTTAGTTCTACAGGGTAGCACAAAAACGTTCGGATTGTTGTTAGTCGTGACAATATTAATGGACTTCTGAAATTATTGGGTGAGGACATTGTCTTTTGCTTTGCTGATGACACTGCGATAATTATAAATGGTGATAATTAGGAAATGGTAAAAGAAAAAGCAGAATCAGCTATGCATAACATTAAGAAATTGCTTGATACAAGCTTACTTTCTTTGAACTTGAATAAAACTCAATTTGTGGCCTTCTCTCTTTCTGCATGTACATTGCCTGACTTTCAGAATTTAAAAATGCACGAAGCACACTGTAAGATTGAGATACAATGTAACTGCAACAAATTTATTACGAGAAAATCTTCATTAAGGTATTTGGGGGTAACCTTTGATGAAAATTCAAATTGAAAAGAACATGTAAATTACGTTACTAAAAAAATCAGAAAACTTATCTATAAATTCTATGAATTAAGAAACATTCTCTCTTTCAAGACGCTAAAAATCATTTACTTTGCTTTAGTTGAATCAATATTAAATTATGGGATGGTAGTATGGGGTAATTGCGGGTCATCAACACTTTCAAAGTTATATGTAGTAGAAAAATGGGTTTTGCAGATTATTTTGTTTAAAAAAAGACGATATCCTACGGATCTGGTTTTTAAAGAAAGCAGTGTGCTTAGTCTGGAGCAGCTATACATTAGTTCAGTTGTGAGATTCATGCTGAAATTTAATTACTTTAGGGAGAGTTTAACACATGGATTGAACACTAGAATTGTGCAGTTGGGAAATGTGGAACTGCATAATCCTATACTCACGCGCTGTAGGAATCATATATATTGCGTTGGTCCAAAAATTTTTAATGATCTTCCAGCCAGTATCAAAGGAAAGGAATATTCTAAAGTTAAGTCTCTGGTTAAGAAATGGATTGTAAATAGTAACTATAAAATAGTATATTTGGTTTAGAATTGTATGTTCTATTTTGGTCTTTTCATGTGAAGGACTTTTTAATTATTTTTTTGTTGTTGTTTCAAGGATATAATTATCATAGGTAGTGAGAAAAGTATTTCATAACCTACTATAGATAAATTAAATTATAGAAATAGGTGCACGCACAATATTTTAAATATCATTGTGCACCGGAGTGTTAGCAGTTGGAGCATTATATCTACACATATATTATATTTAAGAAGTACGAATGTTGTTTTGGTGTCCAGAATGTATTTATTCATGTTATTGCTGCTAATAAATAAATAAATAAATAAATAAATACTGAGGTAGCGCTATTTGTTAGTGATGATGACCTCCTGCGCCCTGTTGCTGAAAATTTGCTGCCTGCGTGGATGCTCGAGGGCGACGAGGGCGAAATTTCTTTACTGCTGTTCCTGCAGGCCAGAGGTTGGGTTCTAATAAACCTTTTATTAAGGATTTCTTGACACCGATCTTAAAGGACGCAACATCCTCATTTTTGTCCAGTACGAAGCATTTGACATTTGCAATTTCGAGTTGTTTCGCCATATATTCAGTTATTTGGTTTTCGGTAGTAGCAGGGTCGCATCTCCCAAGGTACAGCCATTGACGTCTCTCGCCAGCCGAAAAAGATGAGGAACCTCCCATCTAACCAGTACCCAGTATTAAAGGATCTCTACTGTTACGCTGGGAAAGGGTGGAACCTGGTGTAAGGTTTACCATATTACTGTTTTGCGGTGGTGTAGGATCTTCACTGTGCCCCACATTTATGGGCGTACGCCCGATATTAGTTGGTTTGACGCCAGGACGGGACTGAGATTTATTTTGAGGGGAATTTTTAAGGACCAGGAGTTCACTTTCCAATTTGTTAAGTTTATCAGACAGCTCCTTGTTTAAGGCCTCCAATTTCTCCAGCCTTATCTCATGTGAGTTAGCATTGGGAGAAATATCAGCTATCTCTGTCACTTCATGTTGTTTTAGTTTCAGAGCATTATTATTTGCTGTTTCGAGCTTGTTAACCTTTGCCTTTAATAAGCCGATGTTTTTATTTAGTTAATTCCTTCATTTCAGTTTTAATGATGGATTCATTTACTGTGAAGCTGGATTGAATTTTTATCATTTTGTTTTGGAGAGAACCATTGAGACTGTCCATCTTTTGAGAAATTTCCTTAGACAGTTGAGCGCTTAGTGAGTCGAACGCCTTCAGCAGTTCACTCATAAGGTTACCTGATGATCCTTTTGCCGGATTTTTTATTCCATCAGAGCAGTTTTGACAAGCATACACTTTGAATATAAAATGGACAGGAAGGAGTACAAAGGGTATTTGCCTATTACAAAAATTGCGACGGAAACGGCCATATTCACGCCCATAATTATGTCATATCAAAGTTTTACTGTCATAATCGCCGGAACGTTGTGCATTTACGAAATCGAAAAATGGTTAGTTGTGCTGCTTGCGGCTGTACCGAAACGATTGAAAATAAAAATTTAGGAACAACATTTCATAGGTAAGTACTCTTTCTTATTAATTAGTTAAACCTAAATAATTTATTTCGATTTTTAATTATGTCACTGTCATTATATCACAATCAACACCATGGGCGTAACAAGGGCGTAACGCGTAACAAATTCAAATTTCCATTTACATATTTTATTATATTGTTTGAATTATTATTAGAAATGATTAATATTTAGCATGTTGATTAAAATAGTGATCAACTAAAAGGATCTGTGTTCGCCATTCTTATTTATAATTATTGTACCTACTCAATACATAAAAATCGTTTTATAACGTCGAAGCAATAATAATTATTATTTTGATCTTTTAGGTTTCCCAAAGATAGACGCAGAGCTTTTTGGATTAACTTCGTAAAAAAACCAGAGTGGATTCCAAAAGCCCACAGTGTCCTTTGTTCCCACCATTTTGCTAAAGAGTGTTTTGATCGAAGTTCTAAATTCAAAGTAAGGTTGTTTCCAACTGCTCTCCCTACAATTGAAGTCGCCAGATTGAAATATGTAAGCACTTTTATACCTGAGTGTGACCGAGATGACTAGCACGGCCCACAATGTATGTAGCAAATCTAGTAGGTAAGTACTACAGTGGCTTGTAAGTACCACCAGTTAACACAAGGCTCAAAATTTAACATGTAAAATCTTCTGGTGCATGAAAGGGTGCACATACAGGGTGTCCAAGATAAGGATGAACAGCATGGGGATATTGGAAACCGTAAAAAATACGAGATCGGTTAAATTAGAAAAAAGTTGCGTAATTTAGAGGTCTATAATATGATATTGACAAATTTTCAAAATTTCGCTTATTTCCGAAATAATTCGGAAAAATACGACATCTATCGATATCGTTTTTATTTTTTTCTGAAGTTATTTGAAAAGATATAAAAAATAAGACACTTTCTCACTGCCACTTTTACAGCTGCTCTACAAGATAGCGGTAGCAAATTTTCAATGCGACGTTTCGTTTCGAAGTAATCATATCATCAACTCCCTGTACGTGATAGCATTTTTAATTACGAATTCAACGATGAATGACTCAACATGTTTTATCTTGATTTTATTCACAAAAAATGCATTTTACACAATTTCGAACATTCTGGCTTAGTAGACGGTGAAATATTACAACAAAAACATAAAATATTTTCATTTCTGACAATCGAATTTCTATTGGCATTTTATTGATAACTTTGGTTTCGTCAAATTTTATTTGGAGAACGAGAACTAAAAAAATAAATGATGTTTCATTCATCATTACTTAGTTTCAGTTCTTAACAAATTCGAAACTTTTATGATTTTTACTTAAAATAAATTGTATTAATCCACCCTTTTCTTCAAATTGTTTAAGTGATGTTTTCGGGTTTTTGACATAGAATGTAACATTTCAAATTACGGATTTTTATTGGAATGTTTTTCACCACGTTATGGTAGGTTGTATAAATGAATCACATTTTTTACACTGAATAGCAAACTGGTAGAACCATCTCACTTTATTACAATGCAAACAAAATAATAAAAATAATAATAACAATAATTATAGCAATAAAAACACATGAGAAAAAAAATAATACCGACTGAAGAGAAACGTCGCAATGTATAATAGTATATTATTGTTACGTTTTTCCCGTGGGTTCTTAACAGAAGTACAACTTTGCTATTTTCAACTAATACTCTCTTTATTCACTATCACTGTATACAATTTAACACTTTAAACTACTCTTATAACTTTACAACTAATATCTATTCAACACTCAATGATTAACTGAACTGAACTGCTAACCGACTGACTAACATTCGCCTTAGGTTTGCTTATATATAATCTCCAATCTATCACGAATATTCGGGAAGTATTCCGACGCCACTCTATATGATCTCGACGAGGCCATCGAGATAATTCCAGTCCAGCGATCCTGATACTTCGCGACCGGCCGGGCGATGAGTCATACAGACAAAGAAGCGAGGGGCACGGCGGCTAGTTGTATAGGGTAGCACAAAAACGTTCGGATGGTTGTTAGGCTAGCCGTAACATTGCCTCCCTCTTAATTCTGATCGTCCCGATCAGCTACTTCATGTCCGTGATATGCTTTCAACCTGTCGAGGTGGACAACTTTCAGTTTGCTCCTGGGGCTACGCTGAATTCTATACACAACGTCATTAATTCTTTTGATGACCGTATAGGGTCCTTCCCATACTGGTGTTAGCGTGGGAGATCTTCCTGTCTTCCTTTGCGGGTTATATAACCAGACTTTATCGTTCATCCGAAATCCCCTAGAGTTAGCTTGGAGATCATATCGAGCTTTCATTCGGTCACTGGCGAGACGTTCAAACGGTAGTCCCACTTCATTCTGTTTCATCTTCCCACTGGATCTTGTCTGGGATCCTTGACTTAAGGCACAGGTTGAACACTGCTGGCACCATGATTTCACATCCTGGCAGTAGTTGACCCAGTAAAATCTGTCGCGGATCTTATCAATCATTCCGTTAACTCCGAGATGAGCACCAAACTTTCTATTATGTACTTCGTCCAGAACTTCCGATACCCTCTTCCTTGGTACCACTAACTGCGTCTTCACTACTTTGCCATCGGCGCTTTCCCAGGCTCGTTTAAGGAGTCCATTTTCGACTACCAGGGAGTCCCACTGAGCCCACAGAGATTTAAAAGTAGATCCCTTAGTTGAAATATCTCTCCAGCTTGGTCTTGGTTGACGTTCTTCCTTAGCTTTTAGTAGCAGTGCTATTTCATTATCCTCAAGCTGATCCTTCTTCAGTTGCTCTGTGGTCCACTGCTGATCAACCTTAAACTTGATTCGCCTAATGGGAGTGATTCCTTCTCGTTGGTAAATTCTTTGGCGATGTTTATAATTATCCTCACATGACCTTCTGGATAAAGCATCTGTATTACTATGCCATCTTCCTTCCCTGTGCTTCGCCTTAAAGTTATATTGTTTCAACTCTTTCTGACTTGGCTTTGAACTGCTGTTGTCTCTGGATGGAGCTGTAGGTCGTAGTTGTACTCGACAGTCTCTCTTAAAATGCCCAATGTTGCCACATATATAGCACTGATTTGAAACATTTCGGTTACGTGGCCTATCTTCTAGTGGCTCCCGGAATCTTTGTACTTGACAGTCCCTTTTGAAATGCCCAGTCCTGCCGCATCTATAGCACTGATTTATAGCCTTTTGATTACATGGTCTAACTTCTGTTGGCTCCCGGAATATCCGTACTCGACAGTCCCTTCTGAAATGCCCAGTATTTCCACATCTATAGCACTGATTTGATGTATTTCGGCTATGTGGCCTATCTTCTATTGGCTCCTGGAATCTTTGTACTCGACAGGCCCTTTTGAAGTGTCCAGTCTTGCCACATCTATAACACCGATTACGGTTGTATGGCCTAACTTCTAGTGACTCCCTGCATCGCCCTGTGGCCTGAAGAACTTCGGTTAATTTCTTCAAAATTTCACCCATCTCATTTAATTCACAGCTGCTTGTCGGCTTTTCTTCCTGGATGGATACGGCCCTGATTTTTGGCTTGGAGATGTTACAGGCCGCCTCGATTTCTAGGGCTCGACCCAAAGCTTCACTGCTGTTATCAAATTTGGCTAGGCGTAGCATTTTCTGAGTTTCTGGATCTCTGATACCATCCACGAAATATTGGGCTGCAAGTTCCTCTTGAAATTCCTCTGTCGCTCCCGGGTAGGCCAATTGAATGAGACGTCTAATGTCTGCCTCAAATTCTTGCAGATTTTCACCAGGCTTCTGATGCCGAGACTTTACTTGTGCCTGATATAGTTGTCTTCGGTGTTGGTCTCCAAATCGTCTCTCCAGGACAGCTACAAGTATGTCATATTTCCCTTGTTGGCTGATGGGAATGGTCTGCAGTAGTTCCAGGGCAGATCCACGAAGCGCTACCACCAGTGATGTAGCCATCTCTTCATTATTCCAACCGTTGGCAACAGCAGCGGCTTCAAATTGTCTTTTGTACATTGTCCAGGAGGTTTGACCGTCATACGTTGGAGGTTTGATGTTATGCCCTGTAGCGAATACCCTCTCGGTGGGTCCTTGATGTTTTAGTCTGGTAACTTCTGCTTGTAGATTCCTCATTTCTTGCTGTACGTTTCCTACTTCTTTTTGTACATGTCCAACTTCTTTTTGTACATTTCCAACTTCTTTTTGTATATTACCTACTTCTTTTTCAAATTTCTCATTTTGCCCGTCCAATATCTTCTGTAATTTTCCTTGCTCGCCTACAATTACATCCAGCATCCATTTCTGAAGCTGGTCCTGTTCTGCTTGCCTTTTATCTTCCTGGTCTTGTAAAATTTTCTGAAGCCGGTCCTGTTCTGCTTGCCTTCTACGTTCATCGTCCTCCCGTTCAGCTTGCCTTTTGTCTTCTTGATCTTGTAAAATTTTCTGAAGCCGGTCGTCCTGTTCTTTTTGCCTTTTGTCTTCCTGACCTTGTAAAATTTTCTGAAACCGGTCCTGTTCTACTTGCCTTTTACGTTCTTCCTCTTCCCGATCAGCGTTTAAATTATCCATAAAATCGGCCAACATTTTATTTATTTGCTCCATTTCCGCCGTTTGTTGCCTTGTATTGACCATAGAATGTTATAAAATTTTACCAGAATCGACCAATCAAACGGTCTCGTTGACGTACTTGTACTTCTTTCCTCGAAAAATACTTCGCAAGTCCGGTCCCTTCACAATCCAACTTCTGACACCAAATGTTACGTTTTTCCCGTGGGTTCTTAACAGAAGTACAACTTTGCTAT